>NDGM011160280.1:0-12834 GCA_002564305.1 Octomys mimax | reverse complement strand
TTTTTTTTTAAGGGTAATAAATGAAATTCTGTATCACTTGTAATTTCTTCTGTTTTAATTCTAATCTGTACTCTCTTTAAAAAAAGAAAAAGAAAAAGAAAATACCTACAGCATCAGTAATGCCAATCACAATTCCTAAAGACTAGAAAGATCCCAGAAGATGAGGACTGCTTTAAAGGACTGGGAAGCACATTGCATCTTGCTCCTGATGTCTACTGATTCTTTTTTTCCTCTCTTTTGTCCTGTGTTTAAGGCAGTGAAAAAAAGGCCTCACAATCCAACCCTTCATAATTTGCTAGCATGGCTGGATTTCATGTAGTGTGCTTTCGTTTTTTATTCTGTTCTGAAATTAAGGTAAGTGAAATAAAGAAGATGCAATTTTGTTTTTAAAAGCTCCATGAAATGGGCCAGCCAGATAGCTCAGCGGACTAAAGCACCCACTTCGGCAGAGCACAGTGGCTGGGGTTCGATCCCCGGTGTGCCATGCTGGCCCTGTCCCTGAGGCACGCTGAGACAGCAATTGAGACTGGGCTGGTGGTACGTGACTATATTCCCAACACATGGGAGGCTGAAAACAATAAAATCACTAAGACTCCAATCTAAGTAGTGAGACCCTATACACCTTGTAGACCCTGTCCTAAATAAAATTTAAAAAAAAAATCCCTCAATGAAGTGACTGGCTGCCGAATAAGGATCTTCCCCATCCTGGATGGTTGCTGTCACAGCTGTTTGCTCCTTAGCAGACCATGTGCACACAGACCCTTTGTGTCCCTGTCAGTTTGTGATGCTACCTGAACTGGGAGGCTAAAGTCCTTACCCCTCCTTATCCAGTTAAATCCCAAGATTAACCCTCACCATCACTCTCTCATGTTTCTTCCACTCCCTTTCCCCTTTCCATTCATCACGAACTGTTGGCAAATCCACAATCCTGGTGAACCCCTGCTTGAAATGTAATGCAGCCTGAAGGAAAACGCTGTCACATGGACCAGTTTCTCTTCAATTTAAGAACCATGAACCTCAGCAGGGTGCTAACTGCTGCCAGGTAGTTACACTGCTTTTCCATAGCCCTTCACTCTCACTTTCCTGTGTAATTTATCTGTCTTTCTCTTCAAACCTTCAACACATCTCTCTTATTCCAAGCCCATTTTCAGTTCCACTGTGGAGAGAAAAGTAGAAACAAGCAGCAGAGCATCTCCACAGCCTCTACTCACCTACTAGCATGCAGAATTCCAATCCATCCTCCTCCCATCTCTGCAGAAAAGCCTCTGTGTTCTTCCCTCCGTCTGCAAGTCCTTGTCCTTCTGACACTCGGACACTGCTCTAGCCATCCTCCTGTCTCTCCTGGCTAAGAAAAATTTCACAATCTCCTAGATTGTAACTATCATCAGGAAAATCTACTATCATTTCTTCTGACTCAATTTTTTTTTGTACCTCTGTAGTTATTGTGCACTTTCTCAGGAGTTCTCAGAGTAAATTTGGGTATTTACTTTTCCAGCTATTGTTCTTTCTTACCCACCTTAAGCCCACCCTATTGAAATCTATAGCACTTGACCGAGTTACTGCCTCCTTATTGAAGGTCAGTCTTCATTGATTTTTGGAACATCAGCATAGATACTTCCAGATTTTTTTCCTTTTTTTTTTTTCAGGTTTCTAGGTCTTTTTCTTTTACTTAATTTTCTTCTTCTCTTTATCTCCTTGATTTTGGAGTGCCCAAGGAGGTAGTTTTTAGTGTTTTTCTTTTCTTTATATTTTCTTTCTTGGTAATTCTACCTTAAAACAAGTTGACTCATTCTTCGTGTCTCAGTTTATCTAATGAGACAAAAGTCTCCAAGTTCTCATGGTTAAATCCATGCAAAATCTAAGTGCTTCTTACTCTCCCACTGGCAATGATCATCTCCTCAGTCACTACTGTGTATGCCTAGATTACTGTCAGACTCCTAGATTGTTGCCCTCCTTACATATCTGTCCCCAGAATCTCTTCTCATCATGGCAGCCCAGGGGATTCTATTGAAGCAGAGGTACATAAGGTCTTTCTCCTGATTAAATCCTTTCTATGACTCATGACCTCACTCACAATAAAACAAAGTCCATACAATGCCCTTAAAATCTTCTTAAGACATTAGCCCTAACTCTCTTTACTCTTCTATGACTTACCCTTTTGCCTTATATTCATTTTTCTCCTGTATAGTTTTTTCCCATCCATATTCAGAATGTTCTTACCTATAGATGTTTGGATTGGCTTTGCCGATACTTGAGTAACACAGACTCCATTATACCTTTTGGTCACCTTCTTAACTTTCCTCAAATTTTCATCACCTTCACTTTTTTTTAATGAGAGTTTCACTGGTCTCCTTATTTAAATTTTAATTTATTTCTTCACTGCTTCTACATTCATCTCACATCACTGACTTCTTTTACCTCGATTTACAGTTTCTGCTTCCATAGTCCTAAAAATGTACATGTCTTTTTCGTCAACAAAGTGTGATTGGAATCTAAAGCAGCCATTTAATTTTTTAAAAATTCATTGGAGCAAAAACACACAGTGCTATTAATTTCCCTCAAAATACTCACTCACCTTTGCTTCAAACACTCTTATATCTTCATCCTTGCCACTTCATAAAGTAATTTTGATGTCCTCTTTCCTGTCTTTAACTGTGCTCTCATGACTGCCTGAGACTCCTGAAGTCTTGCAGAAGGTTTACCTTTCATGGTCATTATACTTTTTGAGCAGAGCCAGAGGTCACACAGTGCCAGATCTTTCCATTGGACAGCATGACACAGCAGCATTCGTCAGGTTTTCTTTTTTATCATGATTTATAGGTAGTCACCAAACAAGACTTCCACAGCTGCTCAAGAAAGTGGGTAAGTGTGTTTGAAATGGGGTGGGGGGCATTATGAAGGGGATTAATGGCAGTGTGACTTGTACTGTAAAAATGTTTTATTAAAACATGCAATCCCTATTTTGTTCACACCTTGTATTTATGTTGCTATTCACTATCTACTTCACTAGAGTGTAATGCCTTTCAGGAAACTCATCTTGTCTGCTTTGTTTATTTTTGTATGCCTAGTACCAAAATTAAGATGTAGCATACCCTAAGCCTTCAACTTATATTATCTGGTCATTAAGTGAAAACAATATATATTACCTCATCATTAAGGGAAAACAACAGTGAGAAAGTAACCTTCGTGGCCCTCCCACTCTTCCAGTAGATCATGTTTGCTCTATTTCTGTACCTGCATGTCCACTCATACAGTTTGAAACATCCATTCACGGCACTTAGCCACATGATGGGCTGGTCTCTCTTCTGACTGAGCGCCCACAAGGCAGTGCCTACAGAGCATGACTCTCTCCACGTCAGGTAGAACATACCACTCACCAGCACTCACCCAACATCAGTGAAACCACATTTTAAGAAGAGTAATTTTTGTTTTAGAAATTTTTTTATGTACATGATTGAAAGATGGCGAAACTTCTAACAGTAGAGAACAAAATCTCACACAACCATCAACAAAAACATCCACTTTACCTCCTACTCTACTTTTTCTTTCTTCATTCATGTTTTTGTTTGCTCCTTTGAAAGACGTTCTTATTTAGTTCAAGTTCATCCTTGTACACATTTCCAGACCCCGCTCCCTAGGCTCACTATGATGAGCATGAATGAGAAACTTTATTGCTGTTTTAAACGAATGTGTTACGTGTCATTGAGGGAGGCGTCCTGCTTGACTACTGCACACTCACTGCATATTTAGCTTCATTCTAATTCTTAGGCAGCATTTTAAATGATTCCACTCAAGTCATTCAATAGAGTTAGGCAACTTTTGGACTATGATGTACTACACTCAGGAGCTGCCAAATTTTCCACTTAATTTCCTAGATGGCACTCTCCCAGCCTCACCACAAGAGAACATGGATTCAATTTGGTGTCAAATGAACCGAGGGAGAAGGTGCCCCCTTCACTCCCACAAACGTGTATGAGTTTAAGGCTTTGGAGGCTTTTTTTTTTTTTCATTTCTTTTACTAAATTTCCATCTGCCATTTAAAAAGACCTCAAATATTTGCAAGGGCACAGGTTACTTTACATGTTAAGAAAATATGCTTCCAACAGCCTTTTTCCCCCTCTGCCAGGTCTTTCTCTGCCAGGAGGAGTAAGTGACTTGTAACCTTTACTTTTTGACACAGGGTCAGATTCATAACACATTTAGACTCTTGGGATAGCTGTTAATTGAAGTTCTTGCAGAAACACTGCTGCCATGCCACACTGCCGAAGGCTGTTGCACCTCCAGTCCTGAGAAGGGGTGAGCTCATGGCATTTCTATTTTCTTCTTTGTTATCCTGAAGTTCTAGCCAACTAATTCTGCAGCAGGAAGTTTTTGTTACTGTATTCGGTACTCTTACTTAATTGGACTGTCCTGTGCAAATGTGGAAAACCCTAAGTTTAAAATTTCACAGTGCTCTGAAAAAAGCAACCATTCAAATTGCCTAATACAATAAAAATTTTAATTACTGTATTAAAAACATGTAGATTGGTTTTCTATATTGTCAGGCTGTTTGCCTGAGTTAAACATGGAAAAGTTATCTTGATTTCTTGGAAATAACAAATGTATCATTTTTTATTCTCACCTTCAGAAAAACTGTTAAATGTTTACATTCTGTCTTATACCTAGAATGGCAAGAAAGGTAACAACATTTCAAAACCTTTGGCAGAATACCCCAAACAACCAAAAAAACAAAGACAGCTGTAAGGAAATAAACAATTTGCTCTACTTCAAAGTGACTTACCTTTGTTTCTTTTTCATGATAACAGTGCTATACTTACTGTTTATTTAAAACGGTGTATGTAAATCATGCTAAGTATATTTGGTTACTCAACTGCCCTGGTAATCCTGTGAGGTATGTATTATTTTATCAATTGTACAGGACAAAAATTAAGACAAAGAATTTAATCTGTCCCATCACTTTGCTTTAAACACCCTACAGTTAATATGCAGACTATCAACCCCATTCCTCCCTTTGTTTCTGTCTCCTTTTCTATCTTGTATTTTTTTCTGAACACAGACATACCCCTTCATAACACTTTCCAATGTTTCTTTCTCTTTCATAGTACACTTTTTTGGTTTCTCAGATTGACCATAATATATAAGCAATAAAATCTAATTGTAACTTTGACCCATTCCTGCATTTTATGCTTTATATTCTCAGATTATGCATGCAATCAAAATATTTTAGAGCAATGCCAAACTTTACAACAAAGTACTTTCATTTATTCAATTGAATGTCTTATTTTATTCTTCACTGTAATTGATGCATTTGAAAATTCATCTTTTTTCCTTTTTTTTNTTTGTATTTTAGGGAAGGGTCTACAAGGTGTTCAGGATCTCTAGATCAGACCCATAGTGATCTGCTTGTTTACAGCCTCCCAAGAGCTGGGATTATAGGCCCACACCTCCACACCCAGTCTCACTTGCTATCTCAGTGTGCCCCGGGGGCGGGACCAGCACGGCAGACCCTGGAGTTGAACTCCTGGACCCTGAACCTGCTTGCAGGTGCTTTAATCTGCTGAGCTATTTGGCTGGCCCAAAAATTCATCTTTTAATTAGTGTATTTAAAGAAGTCACATTTAAAGAGATGGTTGATAAATAAGATTAATATGTAACTGTTTGTAATCTGTTTCCATTTTTGTGTTTGCTGTCTTGTGTCATATTAACCCCTACTCCATCATCTACTTTCTCTAGTTCGAACTGAACATTTCATATTTTCTCACCATAATGATTACATTTCTTTTAAAAAGTTTGGTCTTACAGTTTATAGTATGCTTTTTAATTGACCCTATACTACTGTCTTGGTTACTTTTCTCTCTTTGTTCAAACAAAAAGCCCAATGTACAAAGTTAAAGGGAGGAAATCTTTGTACATTTGGCTCTGTTTGTAGGGGCTTGGGTCCTTCCTTGGGCGGCTCCAAGGAAGGGCAACAAATGGCAGGGTAGCATCAGTTCATGGCAGCACAAGACAGTGAAAGCAACAAGAGCAAGAAGAGGGACTCAATCCTCTTTCTTCCTCTTTTATCTTATCCAAACTACTGGCTTTAGAGCAGTGACAGTCCAATCAGTGGACTGACCCAGCAATCATCTGCCCTAATCCCAGGGCACTTCATCTCAGCACTGTACTACTAATGAATCACAAACTCTACATTCAGTTGCCTCCAAAAAGGCTCCATCTAAAAATGAATGAGGCTTTGGTGGTACGGGACATCCAGACACCATAACAACCTTTAAGTAGCACTATGCCCCTTATAGGTCAAGAGTGAAACTGTAGCTCAATTAAAATGAGGAAAATAGAAGATTTTTATTTTATACTTGTTTTTTTCCTTACCTGATGCTTTTCTTTATAGACTTCCAACTACTTGACTTGCGTCACTTTCCTTCCACCTGAGGATATCTTTTAACATTTCTTGCAGGGAAGATCTGCAGGCAGTGAAATCTCCTGGGTTTAGTTTGTATGAGATGCTATTTCTCCTTCACTTTTGAAAGATAAATTCATGGAATGCAGAATTTTAGGTGAGCGGGAGTTTTTTTTCCTTCCAACACTTTATACATTTCACTTCACTCTGTACTTGCTTCCATGATTTCTGATAAGGAGTCTGATGTAATTCTTATTCTTATGAGTGGTATTTTTTTCTCTGCCTATTTAAAGAAATTTGTCACTTTCCACTTTTGGTTCTGAGCACTCTGTCGCAGCAAGTGTATCATACAGCTTTCTCAGCTGCCATCTGCTTTTGTAACGGAGCCGTGATGTGGTAGTAAAGTAGAGAGAAATGACCTATGATTTGTGATGAAATCAAAGTCTTTCCATATTTGGGGCACTGGGCACTGGTCTTCCACAAGTGCTTCTTCAGTAGTGTAACTTTTCCACCAATCTCAGTTCTCCAATGGGTTGAAAATATTCACCGGTTTTGTTTTTACAGCTCTTTCTTGGAGGGAAGCTGAAAGCAATGGCATCTAGGTAACTTAAGTGTTACAAATAAAACTGAAGTCTTTCTTCCTAATTTTTATAAAGGCCAAAACAGTAAAATACTGATACAGCATTTCACAAGATAATAGGAAATCAACAATAGTTACTATACTCCTATTTTTATCTTCAAAGTAGTTGCTCAGATTCAAGTTAGAGGCATGCAAAAATGATCAACAATATAAGCTCAAACCATTCTTTTCCATTAACTAATAGAAATTGGTAATATAATTGTCTTAAATATCGTGTGTGTGTGTGTGTGTGTGTGTGTATTTGTTTTTCTTTTCTCTTCTTTCTTTCCTCCTTTTCTCCCATTCCAGTTGTTCTTTGCTGGTGAGAAGTTTCTTTCCCTTTCACAATATCTATGACATCTTTTGAATCTTATTTACTCTTTCTGGTCATTTACACTAGGGCAACAATATGATATTTACACATGCAAGACTGATTTATTTCACTTAGTATATTCACAAGTAACATCTATTTCTTTATAAAAGCCTTCAGTTTATGACTTTTTTAGAGCTAAATAGTACACTGTATGAAAGTATCACTTTTTATCTACTCCTTGGTTGATGAGCACTTGGGTTGTTTCCAGGCTTTAGCTGTGATAAATTGTGTTGCTACAAACATGGGTGCACATATATCAATGCGGTATGGTTTTCTTAATTCTTCTGAGAAAATACCCAGAAGAAGACGAGCTGGGTCCAATGGGACTTCTAACCCTAGCTTTGTGAGGAATCTCCACACTGATTTCCATAGCAACTGCACCAGTCTAAACTCCCATCAGCAGTGGAGAAGTGTTCCCTTTCTCCCATAGCCCCACCAGTATTTGTTCTTGGTTGATTTCTTGATGATTATTTTCACCATTTTATTCAACTGAAAATTTTTGAGATTTAGATTGTGATAAAACAAAAATTATTCTTCATTACTGTTATGTTTAGCATTTGAAGTGTTGATAATAATCAAATGAAGCCTCCAAGGAGATTAGCCTCTAAATCTCCTAAAACCCATAGAGCTATTGGCTATGGAACTTTAGTGGCTTCCAGGAAGAAGACATATGTAAACTACTGGTTGCATTAAATCTTTCATACTCTCCAAGGTCTGTGTTCTTTTCTTGACAGACATTTATATGCTTATTGGAAATTAAGTTGTCCAAAGCTTTCCAGTTATCCTGAAAGTGCTAAAATTCTAACAAAGCCTCTTCACCAGCAATACACTTCTGGTGCATTTATTATTTTCTTTTCTTTGCTGATAAGACCAGCTGGTTTTTATAATAGAGTTAGGTAATCTGTAAATAAATTACTAGACAAACTCTAGTCAGGAATGAATTCTGATCAACACTGAGAAGTTTACTGGCTAATGAATGCTATGGAAAATTTATTGTAGTTTCCCTAAACTTTTAAATGAAAATAGTGAAGCCTCTACAGAACTAGATGTCTGTATGAGATTAAAGAAAAATAAAATAGTAAAGGTAAATAGACAACATCAACTAATAGAGTTAGATCACATGGTACAAAAATCACAATGGCTTTGGTGGCTTAATAGAATTGCAACACTTTAGTAAGGTAGGTGGTCAATTTAGAAAATGTTACCAAGATTGGGAAATAAAACTGACATCATAATATATGAAAACTCTCTAACAAATAAAGATAGTTTTTCCTAGAGAAAAGAAGTGAGCAATAAGTTGCTGTTCTAAGTATTAAAACATAAAGGAACAAAATAGAAGAGAAACCTTCAATGTATTATTTGCTATGGTCCCATCTGGTGACAATAGCACCAATAACTCAAAGTTTAGGAGTGACAAGAAGCAAAGAATAATATTTTTTTCACCAAAACAACTTTTATTTCCAGTGTTTAATTGGGTATGCACACAGGCATGACGCAGGTTTGGATATTAAAAAATCAGAAAATCTCAAAGATGGACTGGGATATCTCTACACTTGTGTCTATGTAGGTGTATAATTTGCTTTGGGGTAATTTTAAATTGTTAAAAAGGAAGGCCAGGGCACTAACAAATAAATACAAATTTTCTTCAGCTTTCTAAGAACTATTGTACTTCAAAAAACTTGGTAACTGTAAAATTACATTTTTTTAACAAATTCCATCAGGGTGCTAAGTACTACTTAGGAAGGGGAACAAACTACTGAGAGAACTAGGGCTCTACTGCACTACCAAATGCTGCCAATCACATGACTATATGAACGTAATTATCAGGCAAACCTCTTCCCAGGTACAGAGTAATCGTAACCACTTCTTTCTGTGTAAGAGTTGTGTCACTAACCAAGTATCATTTCCGAAGTGTCCTATTTTATCATACACCAGAACTCTCAGTTGTAAAAGGTGAGGAAACTAAAGTAAGCAATCTGGATATTTTGGTAGCGTTCTGATAAGTAGCAAAGGCAGGATTTAACTGGGATTCCAAGGATGTTCAATTTCCTCTTTATTAGGTGAAATGATTCTAGTTCCATCAGTCCTTTTCCGGGTCCTAGAAGCAAACTTAGAGAACATTATTAGTCAACAATACAAAGTTACAAATAATATTTTTGTAGCATTTACGCTGATTATCAAATTTGATCACCCATAATTCTTGTGGTGGTACAATTTCCATGGATACAGTATTATAAATAATTATAATAGTTGTTAAAACTTACTGGAAATGTATATAGGTCTGACCTCCATAAGCTTTTTGCATACATTACCTAAATTAATTTTCACACAATCATTGAAGAGAGGTAAAATTATTATCCCATTTTTGCCAATGAAGTCAAGGAAGTAGAAATTACTTGCCCAAAACTACACAATTCAATGCCAGATAGATTCCTACTCAGGCAACCTAACCCTAGAACCTATGCTCTTCCACACTAGATTATTTTAAGCTCCTGTGGCAGTCTCAGTTATATCTCCCAGCAAATGAGACACTGTTTACTTGGAAACTAAATTTTAATACCTGAATATGGGTTCAGCTAATCACTGCATATTGTTTAGATTATGGGCCCCATGACTGTTCAATGCAGCATTGCTTTATGATTCTACTACAAACTGCAGAACCTTTGACTGGTTTTTCCTCAGCTTTTTCAAACATGGAACAGACCAGGCATGCTTTGCAGAAAGTAATTCACAAGTTCAGTTTGCCTATTCGATTTAGGTTTTGGGAATTACCTCATCAACTTAACTGGGTCCTGTTCAGTGTAGACACCCATTTCATTATCATCATTTCTGATACAGAAGAATAGCAACTAAAGTACCATGGGGAAAAACAGAACTGCCCAACAGCATCTTGGCAAGTGCAATTTAATGTCTTTTCTTTGCTCTGAACTAAAGAAATCCTTCTAAAATTAAAGTCCTCAAAAGAGAATATTGTCAGCACTTCTCTTCTAATAAAAACTGTGTTAGTGCCAGCTGGCCCTGGTTAGAGAACATTCCCTCTCCAACTATTTATTGAAAATGGCCTTGCCATAGGTCATAGAAAAAAGGCCATGGCCTTGTGAAAACTATGGTAAAATATATTTGGAGTTCTATTTCAACTTACCACTCAAGAAACCAGCCACATAAGAACATGAGTGAGGATTATTTTCCTTTTTTTAGGATGATTTTAGAATGACTGGATAATGGAATTTTCCATATGAAAATGAAAGGCATTTTAAAGATTAGTACTTAAATTGTAGATCATGTAAATTATTTCTTTGCTTTTGTGAGAAGACTTTTTGACATCCAGTTAGATGTTATTTTAGCATTACTAGAAATAACATTTTCCTTCCTTTTCAGTTGTTACATTCAAGATATTGGAAATGAATCTCATTTAAAGAATTAATTCATAATATAACAGATATTTTCAATAACATTTGGTGATTCTCTTGTGTGCAAAAATGTTAGTGGATACTGATCATTAATATAATTTCAAACTCACAGAAACACTTCAGAGAAATAACTTTAAAATGTCAGGGTTGTGTATATTTTAGTAGATATACAAATAAATTCTAAAAGATAAGTAACAAAAAACTATGATAAAATTACATACTCAAATATTGGCAACTCTGCTCTGGTTGGCGATGAGGAATTTTTGTTTTCTGTTAGTGTGCCTATCTGCTATGCAGGCTTTAAGATTGCCAGTCTATACTACTATACAGTCTAACATATAATTGCTATTAAAAGCAAAATAATAAAATAACTACCTTAACCATAAATTTAATTTACAAGCCTATTACAGAAGATTTGATGTTATCAGGCACATAGTAGAATACACACTGAGAACACAGCCTGGATTTGGCCCTGGTAGGATATAGAGATGCCAGACACTACTACCAAAAAACAAGTTTGACCATCTTCATGCAAATTTCTCCTACTGTTTCTTCTATTTCTATTAAAATTTCATCATATACTTACTTACCACACTTTCAAACAGTGATAATTTCTGATATTTCTTTCAGTTGCTCCTGTGGATCCAATCAAGGGTCATGTCATATTTGTTCTTTTTAAGAAAAAAGAAAACAACAAAAATACATAACAAGAACAAAGACAAACACAGAGCAACATAAAACAACAAAAAGGGCACGTAATTTCAAAACAAGAATAGAAAATAAACATTCGTTGTTATATTATGTATTGTATCATCAAAATTTTTGCTCAGATTAACAGATTTAGGCATGTAAGAATGATCAGACAATTAACATTAACACTTCCTTTCCACGAACCTTAATTTTTTTGTCAGTTTTAAAAATTTATTTTAAAGAGGGGACAGGGAGATAGCTCAGAGGCATAATTCCCTGCCTGGGAATTGCAAGGTTCTGAGTTCAATTCCTGGTACAAAAAAAAAAATTCAAGAGAGTATAAAAATAACAGATAAAATATTAGAAAAGTACACATTTTTAAAAACCAGGATGAAAGGTATTCAACAGTGGCTGTTATATTACACATCACTGTCTTCAATGTAGTTACTCAGATTACATGTCATACTTAGTCTACTTTCAAAATTTTTTGAACACCTCCTTTACACATCATTCCTCTGTGACTCTGCCCCATTGAATTGTTGCTACAATTTTCCAACCTATTTTAAGCAGAGATATGTAAGGACGTTTTTAAAAAACTATTCCAATGTCTTTCTGGAAAACAAAACCAGAACTAGTCAAAATTAGCTTGCTTCATTGTAGCTAATAAGTGGCCAGATGTTTTGTTGTTGTTGTTGTTTTGGTGAAACTGGGGATTGAACTCAGGCCCTTGTGCTTGCCTGGGAAGTGCTTATTCCACTAAGCCATTTCCCCAGCCCCCAGACTAGGTCCTGAGTGCATTTTCATGACACCAAATTAATATTATCAACAAAGGATGAAATGCAGTACACATAGTATAGTTATAGATTATGTACAGTTCTTCTAGATTATATTAAGACATTACTACTCTTCAAAGCAAATCTTGAATTTTTCTGTTTGTGTAACATCATATGACCATTCTGTCTATCGAGAATGTCTCTAAAGATACTGTTGTCTCAACTGTACGGATAGCACTTTAACATAAAGATTCAAATCACATACCATCCCATTCATAAAGGTTTCTATGATTCCTGTAAGAGAAAAAAAAAGTTATTTCCTGAATTTCCATACAAATTCCTTTCTCTAGTTTATAACATTTAAAATGCCAACTTTGGATGGTGTTATTTTGGTATCCTTCCTGTTCACCAATTTTTCTGAAAGTATTTTCACCACTAGATCTGCATATCCCTAATCTTAACTTGTATCTCCCAAGGTTCCTCATAAGTAGAGAAACATAAAACCAATAATTTGGGGCCGGGGAGATGGCTCAGTGGAATAAGTGCTTCCCTGGCAAGCGCAAGGGCCTGAG
>NDGM011160269.1:0-10524 GCA_002564305.1 Octomys mimax | reverse complement strand
AGTGGTCTAAAGCACCTACTTAGAACAAGCTTAGCAAAGCACATGGACCGAGGTTCAATCCCCAGCACCACATGCCAGCCAGCCCTGCCACCAGGCGGGTTGAGCTGGCCACACACACACACACACACACACACAAATAAATAAAATAAATAAATTTTTTAAAATAAATAATTAAAGATTTTTAAAAAAACACTGGCTAACTGCAGTAGGTAACGAGTGAGATTAAATCTCAGGAAGGATTTCCCTGGATCATGCTTGAACTCCAGGCCCTTCTCTGTCTTCTCCTCCACAGAAAATGTCTCTTGTTCTATTATTCACCCTTACCAAAGCAGTCAACTTTTCTGAATCTTCAGTGCCAGCAAACATCCAGATGCAATGTGACTGGCTGTTCCTTGTCCCCAATGAAGCAAGTGACCGCAGCCCATTCCTTCCCTGAACCTTCCTTAGCAGCCACCACTCTACTCTCAGGACTAGAAGACAGGCTGGTGGTACAGGACCCCTCAGGTGCTGAGTAGTCACTGTGAGAGGCAGAGCATTGGGCCCACCTTCAGAGAATGTTTATCCCAAAGTGTCCCCACTCTGCCACTCTCTCTCCAAGGACCACAGAGCTGCCAGAAGCCTAGGCCTTGCTCCAGGAAACCTCCCTATCAAAGAGCAGAGGACTCCACGTCCCAGGCCGCAGGAGACCTGTGACTACACACTCCAGATATGTTCCCAGGGAGCAGGAGGAGGCGGGGAGAGACACAAAGTGCATGCGTGTACACGCACGCGCATACACACACATGCACACACCATGAGACACACCCCCAGCACACTCCTCAGAGATGCTCCACCACATGTGGCTGTGAGACAGACAACATTCAAGGTAACTCCATGACTTCTAACTCTAAGCAGGGGCTGGATAAGACCTCTAGAGTCTTGCATATTAACAGCCAGCCCAGGAGAGCCTGGGACTGTCCACATCAGCCAGGCACACAAAACCACCACCTGATGAATACACTCACTCAGGGACACCCCTCCATATGCACACACATAGTACCTGGCCATGTGCTAGCACACAAACTCAAACACACCACCTCCAAGTATACAAGTGAAGTCAGATTAGAGGACAATGTCCCTCTCCTAGTAGGGAGGGAAGCTAGAGGGGGTGGAGAAGCTCTCAGGGATTTCAAAACAATCCTGGTTTCGAAATGCTGGAAATGCTGGATTCAGGGCCATTCCCAGTTAGGGGTGGGGGAGGGATAGGCCAGGCCAGAGCAACCAGCCGGGTGGAAGGAAGAGGGGCTGATGAGGGAGTCCCAGCCTATTGAAAAGGGGGCCCGGAAAGAAGTGCCAAGCTTAGGAGGGACAGCCAGCCCAGGGCCAAGTAGGCAGGGCTGCTGGAAGGAGGCAAGGAAGGAAAGGCTTTGGTTTTCGCACTGATAGGAAAAGTGAATGGGCAGGAGAAAGCCTCTATATCTCCTCAGCTCTGAGTAAGGTGAACCTACCTGTGCCTTTTCCCACTAACAGGTAGTGGTGAGCCCTTCCCCCCTCAGAGTACTATCCTGGGTCTGGCTCCCTGACAACTAGCAGAGCCCTGAGCTAAGGGATCAGAGGGGTGGGAGAGAACAAAAACCCTTGGAGTCTGGGATCTTCTAGGAATCCCCACTCAGAATGGAGTGAGCAAACAACCCTCCAGAACCCAGCCCCTGCCTCCCCTTCAGGAAGAGAGGGAGCCTAGGGGTAACTGAGGCAATACTACATACCCCTACACCCAGGAAGTCACCCCTCCAAGGCAGCTAGAATGCCCTTACTTCCCCCTTCCTTCCCCCGACCCCTCCCATCCCTCGCCAAGGATGACCAAGAGCACACCCAGGGAGGAGTGGGAGGGGAGGCCAGGCCAGGCCAGGCTAGAGGTGGGGCACTGGAGGCCTGGCCCTGGCACCCAGCAGAAGAGATGCCAAGCTGCCTTTCAGGACTGCCCATCCAAGTGGTATGCAGCAGTGTGGCGCTCCAGGGATGTGGCCTTCTTCACTCAGTCCCTCAGCTCCTGGCCCTGGTCACCCAGCCCTACAGCTCTAGTTCTGGGAATTCAAAGAAGGGACTTGGGGAACTCAGCACCACAGAGAAGTGATCTTGAGCCCTGGCAGGAGTCCCCACCTGTTCCTTCAGGCCAATGTGAGCCTCTTTCCCCAGATCTTGGAAGTAAAGCCCCCTACCCAGTGTGGATATGGTGGGCAGCTGTTGGGGCTGAAGGCAGGGGCACAAATGCCAAGCTAGAGCAGCCAGGTGCTCAACAGGTTGAGCCAGTCCCTGGAACAGTGGCCCCACCCGAGGGAGAGCGGACTTGGCAGAAGCTCCCTGCCCACGGCACCTAGCCTGTACCCGCTTTGCTCCCACGGCTGCCCACTTTCCCACGGTGCCATACCCCCTCTATCCCCTCCACCCAGGTCAACACCTGGACAGTGCCCAGGGCTCTGCTACAAGGAAGCAAAGGATGTCATTTCCCTTTCACCCTTGGGTGCCCAGGCTCTTGAGGTACCTATCTGCCACCAAAGAGGCCCAGGAAGAATAATAGTGACATCAGGGCAGCAGAAACTCCAAAGTGCTCCTACCTCCTTGAGGGCCTCTTTTGATCCTGGGAAAACTGGACACAGACACCCTGGCTCCCTGGAGCTGCCCTTAGGCACGGGGACAGAACTTCAGCCTGCGGTGCTGGCGCCAGAGGCAGTATGGAGGCGCCCCCAGCTTCTCCTCTTAGACTCCCTGGAGGAGAGGCTGCAGGTCTGGGTGACTGTTGGTTCCCTCCAGTCTTTCAAGAACTGCTGCCACTCACAATCCCATTGCTTTCCTCTCCCCATGCTCCTGGGCTCCCTGGAGCTCCATCCCAGCCACGGGTTAGCACACAGACAGGCAGCCCCCCTCTGCACAGCATCTCTTTTAATCTAAAGCAGGTGCCAGGCATTCCAGCCCTTGCTGAGTCGACACTGCCACCCGCTAGGCCTCTGCCCAGAAGGCGACTGCCCTGCCTGGTTAAAGAAGCACACCCCCAGCCCAGGCTCCTGCTTAAGCCAGGTACCTGGAATCCATAGTGGAGTCATGGGTGCCCAGTGCATTTTCAACAAGCAAGATCAGTAGGTCCCAAATTACCAATGATAGGCTATCCCCAGATCTCTGCGGCCCACCAATCATTCTCTAGGACCCTATAATCATCTGCTCCTTCCTGGACTCTCTACTCCAGCATATACTCATTCTGAGCCTCCAGAATCCATCTCCAGCTACAGAGATCCTCCTACCCTGGGACACAAGAATCACTATGGATGCAAGATGATATTCTAGCCCTCACCCTTCCCAACAAGAAGCCCCAGCTCACCTCAGTGAAGAGCAACACAGCAGAGAAGCCCCTAGAGGGAGACAGACAGGACACTGGCCTTCCTAGCCTGGTCCTCTGAAGCCAAGGAGGCAGATGGGGGTAGGGGCGGTGCTTACGGGATCCTGGCCTCCCTTGCCGACTGACCCTCACCTTCCACTCTCCCCCAGTCCTAAGGCTTCTGTCAGCAGGGGCCCAGAGCTGATACCAGAAGACAAGGCCTGAGCATGCTCATCCCCTGGGGCCATGAAATCATGGTCCTGACCCAGAGAAGGCAGCCAACCCTGTGCTGGGAGCAGTAGAGGAACCCCTGCCCCAGGAAGTAGCTGTCCCCTAGAGAGGCTGAGGAGAGGGGGAGAATGGACACGTACCTGCCCATCGGGTCTCCTTCAGAAAAGCCACCTGAGGTATAGAGAGTACAGACAGCTCTCCCAAGTGAGGCAGTACCCAAAGCTGGGAGGAAGGAAGGGCGGCAAAAGATCAGGGGGCAGTGGAGCTCCTTTCCCAGGGCTCAGTCAAGGACCCAGCTCACCTCTTCCAGAGCACTTTTCCTCTGCAGGGAGCCCTCCTCCCCTGGGGGACCCAGAGGCAAACCCCAAGCAGCAGACAGACAGGAGGAGGAGGGAGGTAGGGGGTGTCAGAAAAACCCGGAAGGAAGCCGGACAGACAGACAGAAAGAAGCTTACATTGATTTCACTATTCCAGAGACACCCTTCAGACTCCCAGACTTTTAGGGATGTTCTCCTTCCGGGCCCCCAAAAGGAAGAGGGGGAGAACAGACTTCTCTCTCTTCTAAAACCAAATTCCAGTAGCCCTGGGGTAGGACATACCCCAGGAAGACAGGAGGCCCAAGTCTCACTTCTCTTCCTCACATACTTCCCATAAGGGCTCCTCGGGACCAAGAGAGGGGCCACCTCCCCTCCCGCAGGGACACCTCCAAGGAGCTGTGCGGCTGCCCCACCCCCAGCCAAGCCCACAACGCTCGGAATCCTCGGCGGGGGAGGCTCCTCCACTCAGACTCCTCCTGCTCAAAAGCAGTGCCTGCGGGCAGAAGTGAACCCAGCTCTCCCCAGTCCCTATCCACCTCCTCCTCCTGGAGATCCAATCAGCCGAGGAAGGAGTGCTGGGGTACTGGCACCCACTGTTCTGGTGAGCCTGGGAGGGGGACTACATCTCCCAGAAGCCCCCAGGGCAGGGTTCGCTGCTCCAGCTGGCCCAAGGCCGGCCTTGTTCTCTACGCTAGGGTGGCAGGGTCCCCTGGCTGCCCCTAAGCCCTTCTGCCCGTGCTCTAGGGCTGCCAACCAAGCTGGGGGTCTAAGCATAGTCTCCCTTGACCCTGCGGGCATCACCCGCTCCTTAAACAGCCTGGGGGTATGTGCCAGAGGGCAAGAGACAATCAGAACGTGTTTCCCCTCCCCAATTCAAACTGGATCTCCCTTCTTGAGCTCCTGCTGACCTGACATGACTTTCGCCCTCGCCCCCAGCCCACCCCTCACCTCGCACAGGCCGGGGGTCCTCACGCCAGGCCGGAGCTGGACGCCATGACCAGGTCAGGGTCGGAGGGTGGGTTGGGGTCCTCCTGCTCTTCAGCTGGAGGTGCGGAGAGGGCGGGCAGGCGGTGATCTTTTGATCCTGGAAGCCTTGATCTCAACACCAGCCCGGCCGGGAAGAGGGTATCCGAGGATTGCTGGGCGCCTGGGTTCCTGCCTCCCCACAGTGGAGCATGGTCGTGGGCGCCGAGCCGCGGCGGGAGAGCGCGCGCACTCCCCGAGGCCGGAGCTCGGGGCTGGGGTCTCGGCCCCGGACCGCACGGCTCGGACTCCCGCTCCTCCTCCCTTCCTTCCTTCCTTCCTTCGCCTCCTCCTTTCACTTTCCCCGAGGCCCGCGGGGACGGCGGGCGCGGGGCGGGAGGAGGCTGTTGGGCGCTTATTGTCGCTCGGACGCCGAGGGTCCGGGTTGCAGCCCCCGCGTGGCGCGGCGCCGGGGGACCCAGGCGTGCTGGCGTCCGGCCGGCTGGCTCCGGGCGGCGGCGGTGGTGCAGCGGCCCCGGGTCCGGGGCATGTCCAGCCACTGGCTCCGCCGCGCGCCGCCGCCTCCCCGGACTCCCCTGCACTGCCGGAGCCTCGCGAGCCCCTCCACTCGGCTCCTCTCCCCAGCCTGAATAAGCATCGGGGCTCTCTGGCTGCCTCCTTCTGCCTTCATACCAGAGCCCGGAGAGGCCCCTGTCAAAATAAGAGCTCCCCCATCTCGCTCGACTCCTCGCCCAACCCGGCTCCCCCAGCCTCCCAGTGGTCTGACTCGGTAAGGCGCCCGACCGGCCGGTGGGAGGCAGGTTGGCCCGGGGGCGGGGAGGGAAGCTTCTATCCTGCTCTCTTCCCCATTCCTGAGGACTGGGGAGGAGGTGCGCCAGCAGCATCACAGGCTGGAGAAGTCTGACAAACCTACTCTCCTATCTGTAGGGATTGGAAGGAGTGACAGTCACACACACACACACACACACACACACACACATCTCGCACACCACGCTGAGTTCTCTCTTCATTGTAACCACCCACATCCATTATGCACCGAGCATGTCTTTATTCATCTTCTTCTAATAGACCACGAGGCCCTTCAGGATACAGACAGAATTTTTTTCATCTGAATCCTCAGCAGCTCCAGGGGATGCTAAAAATTATTTATGGGAGTGAAACCTTTGTCTTCTCAAAAGAACTCTCTCCTAACCTTAAAATCTACACACACACACACACACACACACACACACCCTGCTCTATAGGCTGTAGATACATTGAGAAATAAATAGTAAAAAAATATTTTTTTAAAAGCATTTCACGTGTTATTTCAACGTTTCCCACAAACCCACAAGCAAGCTGCTATAGTCCCCTTATACAGGTGAAGAGACTGAGGCTTGCATTACCTAAGGCACACTCGGGTTACATGGCTAAAATGCTAAGCCCAGGATCCAATTTGATCTCCTCTACCAGGACCCATTCCTTCTATATTACAGGGTCAGGGAGATGGCTCAGTAGAATAAGCGCTTGCCTGGCAAGCGCAACGGCCTGAGTTTAATCACTGGTTCTGCCAAAACAAAACAAACAACCTTCTATATTACAAGCAATGAACATTGACTACTTTGGCAAAGAAAGACTCGTTTCCCGTACCTTCATCTCATAGATGGTCTCCAGACAGTTCTCCACTCAGGAATCTCCCTTCTGACCATTTACCACTTCTTCTTTCTTCCTTTTTTCTTTCTCTTTTCTTTCTTTTTCTTTCTTTTTTTTTTTTTTTTTTTTTTTTTTGCGAAACCGGGGATTGAACTCAGATCCTTGTGTTTGCCAGTCAAGCGCTTATCCTACTGAGCCATCTTCCCCCCAACCAGGGGTTGAACTCAGGCCCTTGAACTTGCCAGGGAAACGCTTATTCTACTGAGCCATCTCCCTGCCCCCCCCTTACTCCTTCTGTACAACCACCTCCATGCTCTTTTACATGTTTTGTCTAGTTTCACCAGTGAATGTATCTGATGAACCCCAAAAGATTCCTGAGGGCCAGCCCATGCGCCTGCCATCTGTGTTTCCCACAAGACTGATTTGGCAGCTGGCTGTGTTCATAGAAGGCCTTCAGTCAGTGCTGACTTGATGGCTTGATAGTTCCAGGAACTGGGCAGTGGGCAAGAGGGGTAAGTAAAGGTGACATCACAGAAAGCCGATAACACTGTCTCTGTGTGTGCCCAACACATCACAATTTACAAAGCACTCCATACAAGTCCTTTCTTTAGAGAGCTTTACTTGAAGCAACAAACTTTCCCAAGTGCTGTTACCTGCTAACTGCTGAGCCACACCCTTGTGAGGTTAGACTCATCACAAGTCTATGAAATAGGTCTTATCTTCAGTTAAAGGGCAGGAAAATGAAGCCCAAAGAGGCTAAACTCTGTTGTGAAAGGATAGTGCTAAGACCTGTGGAAACAGGGTTTGATTTTTTCTCTCTCCAGAGGCCAAGGACTAGAATGGGCCCCAGGCAGAAGGCACCCTTGGAGGCTGTTTGTTAGAAGGGTCCACTCCGATTAAGTGGGTGGAAACGTAGACATCAAGCCACATGATGCCTTTGACACAAGCCGCATTCATAGTAGGGTCCAGGAAGCAAAGTCTATAGGGGTGAGTGGTGGCTGGGCCAAATGTGTCCCAGAGTAGAATTCAGGCGTGTTCCGTACGTCCTGCGGAGCAGCCCTGTAGCGCGCTCCCCTGGGCGGGGCTGTGATTCATTCCAGCAGCAGAGGTTCCAGGTCGAGATGCCGTGCCTGAGCTCTGGGCAGAGCCACGAGTTCTGGGTGGAACCCTGAAGCCAGAGCCGAGGAAAGGAACTCGGCGAGCGGCCCGTTGCGGGAATCGAGTGGCTCCCTCTACTGGCAAAGTCGGGGAAACACCTTGTGTTTTCGCGTATCTGTTTGTCACTGTGTCACAGGGATGTCATAGGGTTGTCACAGGTATGTCAGCGGGTGTCAGGGTCCGCATTTGTCGGTGGAAGTGCCTGCGTGGGCATGGATGTGTGAAGACAGCTGTTTGTGTCATACTGTGGGTGTGCCAGCGTTTCTCGGGTTTTTTTCTGGAAACAGTACGCGCACACCACCACATCTTGTAATGCGATTTACTTCCAGGCTGGGTGGGGACGGCCCTAGGGTGCTTTTCACCCGAGATCACGGCATCCCCGTTTCTGGGGTGACATAGGACGAACGGATCTTCTAGCTGGTGCTCTTAACCAGCTCGTGCTTTAGCCAAAGAAGGTAGGAGCGGTTCTGGCCCGAGAGTTCCGGGGAAGGAATTCTATCCCCTGAAGCAGCTGGGGCCCAGGAACGGGTTAACCTGGAGTCCCACAGTGACTTCAATCATTGGCTCAGGGCCCTGTCAGTCAGAGTTCTGGAGGCGGGCATGCGAGGCCGCAGTTGGCTAGCCCAGCGCCCCTCACTTTCCCCTCGACCCCCCACATCATTTCACTACTGCGCCCACACCCCCATCCTTGTGGAGACTCCTGCCCGGGGCCTGAGAAGGAGCAGATCTGGGCATCTTGGCTTCCCCACTCACTCCAGCTGCCTGGCTTACTGATAGATGGTGATTATTATATAATAGACTTGCTGGACCGAACCGTGCCAACCCTGGGAACACTTTGCCCCCTCCTCGAAGCCTGCCCTAGGGCCTGGCACCTGCCGTACAGAGCCTGCAGCCCGGCTTTACCGGGCCTCCAGCACCGCCTCTGTCCCGGGGAGGGGGACCCCAGAGCCACCTTCCCCGATGGGGCTGGGCGGGCGCCGGGCCGGGAGTCGCGCCGGCGCCCGGCAGGTCTCCGGGTCGGCCTGCGGTGTGCGCCTCTACCAGCGCTGGTCTAAGATTGTGGAATCGTTCTGGCCCCCCTCCAACCTGAAGTTGGAACCCGGGAGGCAACAGAGGTGGGGCGGGGGGTGGGGGCGCAGGGCCAGAGTCGGAAAGGGAAAGGAGTTTGGAAAAGGTGCGGGACCTGGAAACCTGAGGCTGGGAGAGGGGGCCGGCAGGGGCAGAGGGGAGGGACTCTTATCCTGACAGGGCTCCCGCCTTCCCCGACTGGAGGGTTTGGAAAAACTGAGCAGGCAGCCAAGGCTTGGCTGGAAATCCTGCAGCCCACCCTCCTGGGGACACAAAGCTGGAGGGCGGGGGCAAGGCGAGAGAAGAGAGCGCGACCCCGGGGAGGGCAGGGCCTCTTTTGGGGCTGGGGGCCCAGGGGCCAAGTCCCTGGGGAGGGGGTTCCTGGCGCTGTCTCCCTGCAGTCCGCTTCCCCCTTCGCCGCCGTTCCCCTGCCTCTCCCCTCCTCCCTCGCCGGCTCCAGTCTTGCAGATTCCGGGCAGACTTAACTCCTTGCGTGCCATCCGGCGGACTCAGAGGTGGTGACGCTGCAAGGAAAGGAGGGAGGGGGGAAAGGAGGAACTCCAGACCCTACTCCCATCCCCAGTTTAACACCTTGTGGCCCGGAACGCAATCCCGGAACTTGTACTGATCAGAGCGCTGAAAAGGCCCCGGAGGAGCGACACGCAAAGCCCGCTCCCCTGCCGGTGTCTTTCTCCCCCTCCTTGCTTCCACGTTCTGCGCCTCTCCTGCACTCTTCTACCCTCGCAGGCCTTCTAGACAGGTCAAGGCCCTGACGGATGGGGGAAGCCAGGAGGTTGGGCTCTGCAGCTCTCCTCTGTGTGCAGCCTCCGAGTTCGCCGCGCAGGTGACCACAGACTTTGCCTCCCTTGCAGCCGGAGGAGCTGTCACCTATCTCAGGGAAATGTTACCCCGCCCCAGCTAGAACCGAGCCCTGAGTCCCTGGAAACCCTGACTTAATCTTTATCCTAGCACCTTCCCTCCCCGGGCAGATTTGCCCAGTTTCGCTGGAGATGACTGCCCCAGGAAGGCACTTCAGAGTCGGCAGGAAAGGGTTAACAGAGCCACAAGCTCTAGTGGGAGCCAGGTGAGGCACCGCCCATCCTGGCCTCAGGTGCGAGGGGTGGGGGAGGAGGGACGTTGACCGCAAGGGGTGCTATTTTGCCCCCTGGTGGTTGGACCTGGCTTAGCAACCGCTGGCAAAAGTGTGTTCACGTAGGGGTTCTTGGAAGAACGTTGGAGACGGGGAAAGTGCTCCTGTAGGGAACAGCACCTTCTGAGGGGGAGAATCCCTCCAGGGGCAAAGAGGGAGCCCCAAGACCCCTGCCACGACGTCCCACTCAGCAGGGTGCCTCAGCCTGTTCCAGATCCTCACCTTAGGGATTCTGCATATGAGTCCTGAGCACCTAGAGGAGGGTTGGAAGACAGCCGAAGGCTGGGGGCCTGTCCTCCCAGCATCTCCGTCTAACAGAGGGGCTCCATGGGAGAAGCGGCCTCTCCCCTTCCTCTCTGTGCTCCCGGCCTGCCCAGGCTCCCATTCCAGCAAGACCTCAGCGAATACAAACCTCTAACCAGGCTCAAAGCTTTCCCCAGCCACCTTGTTGCTTCAGCTTCCCACCCTTCTAACCAAACTGTTTCTCTCCCTCCAAACAAAATTTTTTTGTCTATTTATCTATTTATTTATTTATTGTCTTTTTCTTTTTTTTATTATTTATTTATTTTGTTTGTGTGTGGCCAGCTCAGCCCACCAGGGGGCAGGGCCGGCTGGCATGTGGTGCTGGGGGATTG
>NDGM011160249.1:0-13004 GCA_002564305.1 Octomys mimax | reverse complement strand
TCCTGTTTTGCAACTGTCTCATTACTATTTGTTTCTCAATAAAATTTTAAGAAAAAAAAAAGTTTAATTCTGTGCAAGTATCATGAAATCACAATGACCTTTGTGCATGAGACAGAGAGAGAGAAGGCAGAGAGAGAGAGAGAGAGAGAGAGAGAGAGAGAGAGAGAGAGAGAGAAGAGTTCTTTACTTGCCATACTCATCAGTTCTATTTCCATTGTTTTCAAACTATAATCAGACCACATCCACGAATATAAATTGAGAATTTGTCTGATGTTTCAGGTTTCTTTCTTTTGTGCAACCTATCAGATTTCTAAATCCGCATATCTGATCATAGAAAGACTCTTGTTTTTTTTGGTTTTTTTTTTCTCTGAGTGGAGTCTTATTTTTGTAAAGAGAATAAAATATTTTTAAAAAATAAAAACAATACAGAATTTCATTAAACAAAATGATAGAAATTCAACAATGGTTATTATACAGCATATTATAGTCTGCAAATTAGTTTTTCCGATTACCAGACATAAGCATACACAGTTGGTCAAAAAATTTATTTTCCTTTCAAAGTATTTATTTTATCTTCCAGATTGTGTGTGCTTTTTCACGTTCTTAGGCTAGCATGACATTACATGTTTATATATGTGAGTCTCTTTCATTTCATTTATGAGTATGGTCTCTAGCTGTACCCACTTACCTACAAAAGCTTCAGATTTATGTTTATTATAGCTGAGGAAGACCCCATTGTATAAAAATGCATCTTTTTTTATTCATTCCTCAGTTGATGAGCATTTGGGTTGTTTCCAAGATTTAGTTATGACAAATTGTGCTGCTATAGACAAGGGTACACATATATCACTGTGGTATGATGCTCTCAGGTCCTCTGAAAAAAATAGCCAGGAGGGAATTAATTGAGACAAATAGGACCTTAAATCACAGTTTTGTGAGGAATCTCCACACTACTTTGCACTTGGGTTGTACCAGTCCACACTCCCACCAACGGTGGAGAAGGGTAAATTTTTCCCCACAACCCCTCTAGCATTAAAGTCCAAAATATAGCAAAGATTTAAATATTAAAATAGAAACACTAAATCTACTGGAGTAGAAAGTAGGTAGAAATTTTGAAGACACTGGGGTAGGTGAGTGTTCATGAACAAAAAACAACCTGTATAAGAAATACTTAAAAGAATTATAAACTGGCATCTCATCTTATTGAAAGGTTTATGCATGTCAAAAGCAATCATCACCAAATTAAAAAGAAAATCCATGAATTGAGAAAAACAATGTTAGGCACTATCCCTCAAATGGAGGACTTCCGTCTAGAACATATAAAGAATGAAGAAAACAGGCTATCAAAATTCAAAGACCAAATAAATAATGGGGATCCAAATGAATATACACATCTCAGATGAAGAATTACAAATGGAAATTAAATATGTGAAAACATATTCACTAGCATTGGTCATTCAAGAAATACAAATTAAAACAGCACTAAGATTCAACCTTACCCCAGAAAGAATGGCTGCCATCAAGAAGGTGACCAATAATAAAGCCACTTAATTTATCATGATTTTCTTGTGACATGTGTTTTGATAATGTTCTCTTCCGTGCCATGAACTTTTACTCAATACACTGAAAGCCATAGCATGGAAACTTAATCAGAGAAGTGAACAGTATGATGTGCTTCAAAACCTGGACTAAAACCTTCTATGTCTAATTGAAATTTTGACCTTCTCCTTTTCCTGGATGTGCCACTGTGCAACTCAGTTATTTTTATAGTAAAACAAGATTATAGTTGACCACCCTGACTACCTTCTATTGTTTTATAAAGAGCCAAGGAACAACAACTAGAGTGTATACTTTATGCAAAAGGTTTAGTAAAGATATTTCTCAAGCCCAGAATTGTTTTGATGACTTCTCTGTCCTCTTTAGCTGAACCAGCAGGGTTATAATATCTGTGCTCTTTCTGGAAGCACTTCTGTCTGAATGCTGTGTGCCACCAAAATATCTTGGTGGATATAGTGCTGTCTATAAGAGTCTTCACCTCATATGTCAGGACTTCTGGATATACAGTGTTTAATGCCACATAAGCCAAAAAAGAAAAAAAAAAAGAAAAGCAAAACAAAAAAAAAACAAAAAACAAAAACAACTTTGGATTAAACAGCCACTTGAGAGTTCTCTGTCTTCTTCTTTAGGGTCAATTCATTCTCTGTCTGTCTAAGTAAACTCAAGAGCTATCTATGGTACAATAACTTTAGAAGCAAACACAGTGAAACAAGAACTTGCTGTCCATAGTAGGATTTCATCCTGTTTGTGAGCCTATGTTTCTCTCCAAATTAATCCTAAACAACAAGGGTTACAGTTACAGATGATACTGTCTTAATACAGATCTATTTACTTTTTAAGCTTTCATGTCAAGAAGAATTGTTTTTTATTTAACATTTGAAAAGTACTTATTTGGTGTTTAGAACTTTTCTAATCATTTAACAAGCATTATATCGAGTTCTCACGTCAATCATATAATCTACATACTATTATTACATATCTCTAATTTTACATGAGGATATCTGTTCAGAAATGGCATATAACTTATCCAAGTGTACAAAATTCTTAAGTAAGAGAGCCAAGATTCCATTCTAAGTAATTTTAGTTACTCTCTTAGTCACTATATTATGTTTTTCTATGTCCACTTGTACCCTAACTGATTTGACACAGACTGATCATGAACTTTAACAATGGATTTTTTCTCTCATGTAGGTGTACCTTGGTACTTTCTCAGACTAAGATTCTCCTAGTTACTACTAACTATTCTTACTCTTTTTGTTGTTGTTGTCTCAGTGGTTATTCATTGTTCAAGATGCAGACATGATATCCTGTCCACAAACACTATTAGAACAAATATTTCTATTCATTTAATTAAGAGAAAATAGCTGTATATCTTTGCTAATTATTTTGAATATACAAATACAAAATGGTCGTTCATTTGTATCCCCTTTTTTATTCACTGGTCCATGTGAAACCTTAACTTTTACTTCTATCTTGTTGATATCTGGACAATAGCCAAACTAACTCTTTTGCCTTGAAATGTACATCAAAACTGTAATTCCTTGAGTACCTATGAACAAACATGTCTCTAACAAGAAAACAGGCTGATAGAAAACTCAAGGGGAGTCATTGAAAATAATAAACCTAAGGGTATATTTTGGGCTGCTGTAAAGGCAGGAAAGGTAAAGCATTCAGGTATGGGAAAGGCTGAAGCCAAGAATAAAGGGTAGTCTGACAGCAACTGTGGCCTTGGTAGTATACAGCACATAAATCACAGCTAAACTTCACTCTGGTAGGGAGAAAACCAGAAGAAAAGCTGATATCCTAAACTCTGTGTCATCTCTTCCCCTGATTTCCTGTAGTGTCCACATTGGCCCAACAAAAATGGGAGCCAAAAGCCAATGGGATATTCATGGGTGTAATTCATCCTGTTAGGCTTTCAGAAAATGGTGAGGGAAAGAGAAAGGAATAGAGAGACCTGGAGGTAAAATGGGAATTGGCAAACACAACTTAATATGCATGATACAACCATCAATTGATTAACCCACTTAGTCACCACTATAGCTTCAGAGGTAGGAATATGTATTCTCATTTCACAGATAAAAAATACTGAGTGAGAGAGAGATTTAGGATTAAGTGACTTGCTCCAGATCACATCACAAAGCAGCTAAATAAAAAAAAACAAAATTGGATCATATATCTTTTATTTTGAGACTATGCTCTTGAACATCATGTAATAATGTCTTCCATCCCAGTGTTACAAATCAGGACAGTGGTATTAGAAAATAAGAACTGGCCACATTAACAAAATACATGATAAATGAGGTTTGTTCTTCAGATTCACTATCAAGTTAACCTTTACTAAAACAGTCTGAACTTCTCAGTGGACTGCAGTATCATGCTGAACCATATCTTCCTGTGTTTTAAATTTTAAGGCATAAAAATTAATAAAAAAAGAAGGGATCTAAATAATTTCAATGGAAATGACAACATGAGTATTCAAGGGTTCATTCCTTTCATGGAAACATTAAAAAATCAAGCAAAGACTAGCAAAATGCTCCCTGGAAGAACAGTGAAAAACTCTCAAAGTCACAGCTAACAAGCCAATGCTGAATCAAGAAAAAGACAACTTCCAAAGAGGAAAGGAAAACCTTATGGAAATTTCACTTACTCCTTGACCCACCACCTCCCTAGATTAGCAGCAGTCTTGAAGGCAAAATTGATGTTCTTAGTGGGAACCTCTTGTTCCTGGTTTCTGAATGTGCTAAACACATAAAGTTCTCAAATAACTGCATGCATCTGTTCTACATGTCTGGGAGGTGCCCAGGGTACTGGTGCAAGGGTTTTGCCTTCCTTTTCATAATGTGGGATTCACTCAGGGCTGAAAAGCAGTAGTCATCCCTTAAAAATATTATAAGGCTAATTCATGACCCACAGTTGCACTTGGCAATTATAGTCTAAGTAAACAGTGGGGATCAGGAGCCTAAGAAAAATGACTTAACATTACTTTGGGAAATTAAGATTTTCAAAAGTGCCAGGGTACCCTGGAGAATCCAGAAAGAATAAGCATACCCAAGGCAGAGTATGGCCTTATAAATGTTCTGAGAAAAATACAGGATTTCACTTTGTTATGATTTCTAGACTTTACACAAAGACAAGAAAATATGTCAGAGATATAAACAGGCTGGCTAAGTGTTGTCAAAATAGCCAGCATAGAGTCATAGAGATTTTATTTCTTTTTCTTTCCTTCTTTTATCTTTCTTCCGTCTCTTCCTGTTCTTCTCCCAATCTTCCTTTCTTGCTCTCCTTCCCCATAGCAGTCAAAGAAATTTCTGCACATCAAAGGACAGAAGTTAAAAAAACCTTGAGAGTGGAAGAAAATATTTTGAAATCATATACCTGATAAGGAGTCAATTTAAAAAATAGTTATGAAGACCTTATGCAGTTTAACGATGAAAGGGAAAAATAAAACCTAAATAAGGAATGGGCAGAAGACTTAAATAAGTATTTACTGGAAAAAAATTTACAGAAAGCCAGTAGGGCCATAAAAAAATGGTCTGTGTCATTCAACATTAGGGGAATACAAACCAAAACTACAGTGAAATACCATCTCCTACCTAAAATAGCTCTAATTTCAAAAATTAAAATTGATATTTATTGGTAAGAATGTGGAAAATTAAGATTCGTGTACATTGCCATTAGGATTATAAAATGGTTCAGCAATATGGAATATTGTTTAGCAGTTCATCAAAGTTACTATATGATCCAGTGGTTCTACTTCTAGGTATATGTGCAATAGAACTCAAAACAGGTACTCAAACACATGTGTGCAAATGACTATAGCAGCACTGTTCACATAGCCAAACTATAGAAGCAACCACGTGTTTACAAAGAGATGAATGGATACACAACATCATGAAGATACTGAATGTTATTCATTGTTCACTTTCAATGGCAGCTGTCATGTGAAATTCATTTCATTTTCCTTAAATATTTAAATTAAAACAACAATAAATAAATCCACATCTCCATTTTCCTATGGTAACTAGCAGAGACAGAGTAATGTCTTAAAGCCCAACGCATATTACACAGATTCTAGATGGCATTGCTGCCTGATTCACAAAAAGATGCTCTTTGCAAACCCAAAAAATGTGGCCAGCATGTCTGGGTGGAGTCAAATGTCATTCTATGATGACATCAGGAAAAGTTAAAATGTAACACCATCTTCAATTTTCTTCCTTTGCATAGTTTTCCTTTTCTTCCTTCTTTAGTTACATTTTCTACCAGGAAGTCTTTCCACATCATCAATTAAAAATCTTATGCATGGACACAAATTTCACAAAATTCTGTATTTACCATGGGAAGAAATAAGTGAAGAATTGACTGTTGCTTTATGTGCTGTGCTTTTTTTGCATTACAAAACTTGGTGCTATTATTATGCTAATAATTTGACTATTTAACCAAACTTGTTTTATACCCAGCTGTTGTACAGAGTAAAGCCCACAAGTATGAGTTAACAATGCTCACCAAATACTGTATTTTTAGTGCTTTTTTGGTAAACAGATCGTAGGATGATGCTTCCAATAACACTTAAACTCAAATGTAGATATTGGATTTGTTTTGAATTAGATGAAAGATGTGTTTCAGTCTTTCACAGCACAATGGAGTGAAGCAAGTTTATAACAGCCTATCACATATTCTGTGAAACACAAAAGGGAGAACTCAAAGGCTAAAAATGCAAATTAAAGGTAAGGTGAGAGACAAGTTAATTACTCATATTTGATTAGTACATACTGTGTATATGTCTTAAAATATCAGAAAGTACTCCATAAGTATGTTGATTTTGTGTTAACTAAAAAGTTGTAAAAAATATTTCCAGAGAGAGAAATATTAACTACCATGTTTAATCATTACACATTACATACACGGTTTGATCTAAGATGCTGTACTGCACAAATTTGAACTATTAACATTAAAATATTTTTAAAAAGTTAAAAATGCATGAGGTCAGTGAAAAATAAAGAAAATGCTAATATGAATAATATGTGCTACTTGTTAGCAGATATTGTAAGTTCCTTTTACACTGTGCTACAGCAATTGGCCATGTTCCAAGTGGTTACTATTGTATCACCCTGTGTCCTGTGGAGAGATGACATGGAGCAGAGCCTCCAGCTGTCTTGTGCCATGTAGAGTGAGCAACCAATAAATCTTTGCTCTTTTAAATCGCATAGATTTGGAATGCGTTTGTTAGGTCTGCAAAGCCCAGCCTAACTCAACTGAGAAGTGTCTTTATCTATCATGCTTTGAACTCAGTGATTACAAGCTTTTTGAAAGTAACATTTTTCTGAAAGCATCATGAGTGAAAGGAATGGTATTTTAAGTTTCCAGTGGTTGAGCTAATTTATAGTACAAAGCCACTAAGAAGTCTGAAGTTTTTAAATGAATTTATATATTTTAATAATAAAAGAAACTGTGTATTTGTGAAAAAAACAATATGTGTAACTTCTATGTCATTGATACCATCACCAGATAAGTCTTTGGGCCCTTTCAAACGATCAGAGAACATTTGCAGTGACTGCATTGCAATCCAGTGGGTATGTCGTCTGTATCACTCACTTGGCAATCATTTCCTGTTGGCCTCTGGATATATATAATATTATGTTGCTATGTCAAAGCCAGAGAGGCCTCAAAATGATGTGTGAAGGCTGACATCTGTCTTCATGCATTGAGTCAACCCATGAGAGATAGATGCCATGAAGATAGCATGTTCTTCCGGCCAATTGTGTGCAGCAGAGTCAGTTAGGTTTGAAAACATGGTTCTGGGAGCCATGCTACTTGGGTTCCACTCCCCTTGGGGCCATTTGTTGTGTAATCTTTGATGAATTTAATTTTTCTGTGTTCTGGTTTTCTCTTCTATAAAATGGAGAGAATGGTGCTACTGATCTCATTAAAGAATTGTGAAATAAAATTCCTTAATAAAGATAAAACTTTCAGAGTAGTTTCTGAAGCGCATTATAGGCTGGTATTTTAATTCTTTCCACCATCTTTGAATATTTGTGGTCCTAGGGATCCTTTTTTGGTTCTCTGCTCTTCTCTATCTATTGAGTTTCTCTAAGACATCACTTCAGCTGCCACCTATACTACTGTCAGTCTTGAAAGCAGTCAGAACACTAAGTTCACAGAGGTGTCAAGTAACAATATTACTGACACATGCTAGCTCACTGGTCACTGACATAATTCCCTGAAACACTGAACCGCACAGTCACTCCCCCAAAAATCCCATGTCAAAGAATGATCCAGCTTTGGCAAACTGGACCAATATATATGTGAGTCTTCCTTTTCTTATTTTGGTAGTACTTTCTGACATTGTGAGCACATATATCCTTTAAACAATCTACTTGAATATATTAACGGCTACCCTCAGGAATGTATACATATGGCCACAGATCACATGTAATTTTACAAAGTTTCCAAAACTCCTGAGGCCCAAAGACATTGAGGGAGCTTAGGAGTCAGTAAAAGGAGAGTGTCACAGATAGGGAAGAGCAAGGAGGCGGAGATCAAGGGGATGCAAGAAATATGTTCTTCTTCTTTACTGTACAATTTCTTTCAGACTGTGACTTCCTAGCTGGTATCTGATTGCCCCACTGGATCCAGCCCCACTGGATCCAGTAAAACCATGAAATGAGTTTTCATGAATGAACTGTGGGTGAACTGATAGGTGTCCCTTATGGGAAAAAATAACTAAAAATGAAGCATTCTTCCCTCCTGACTTCTGCCTCCTCTTACTAGAATAGAGAGATCTCAAAGGACACAGAAGCATGCAGAACCATAAGAAGAAGGAGCTTCTGTTTTTGCGTGACCACAAGGAAAAGGGTGCTTTCTGGGATCACCAGTATTACTCTGTGAACTAAAAGAGAATCTTTGTGTTACAACATTAATAATGCAGGTTTATTTGTTAGAGCAGGTAGCCATTTCTTAACTCATTCAACTAAAAACCAAAATCTGATCAGTTTTAATAATGACTGGCTCTGATCAAAGATTCCCTCAATAGCAAGAAGTTTTGGAATTTTTCTCTGGTTCCATATCATAAAGCACACCCAGCTATATCTATCTGCTCTTTCTTTGTGTAATTTTTCATTTCTTTTTACAAACTTCTTTGTTTTATCTTTTAAAAGAAAATAAAATAACCCAATAACTACTAAAATGCAACAATATGTAATGTATTACTTATTGTAAATGTTCTAACCTGTTTTAGAAACTATTTCATTGTCATTTTATCTTTTGTCTCATTAAAATAAATAAAAAATTAAAAAATAGAAAAAGAAAAAGAAAATAATAAAAACATTAGAAATTATACAGAATTTCACTAAATGAGTTGATCGACATTCCACAATGGTTGTTTCACTGCATATTGTTGTCTTCAAATTAGTTTTTCAGATTACCAGATATAAGCATGCAATATTGGCAATTTTTTTTTCAATTTAAGCATTAATTGTTCCTTTCAATATGGCAGTAGAAATAGCAGTATGATTATCCAAGCTATCCTGTTTATATACATGTTTTTCCCTTCCTTATTTTTTCTTTTCTCCTTTCCCTCATCTCAGTAGTTTCTTCCTTTCTCACTACTATGTATTGTCCAGCTCCTTTCTACAAAACCTCTTCCTATTGCCTAGCTACAGCCTATTTAGATCAGAATTCCTGCTTGCTCAAGGGCCCTATTAAGGCCTTGTTGTGGCTACTTTTCTCTTGTTGCTCAGACAAAATGTCTAACACCAAGATTAAAGAGGGCAAGGTTTATTTAGCTCATAGATTGTGGGGGGTTCCGTCCATACTGGGTTGGCTCCAAGGCAAAGTGGCACATGGCAAAACACAGCAGTTCATGGCAGTGGAAGACAGCAAAAGCAGCAAGAGCAAAAATGGAGGAGTGAGAGCGAGCTTCTTTCCCACACTTATATTGTATGCAAGTGACCTGCCCCAGGGCCAGTGTAACACTTGCACCCACAATCCCAGCATTGGACCATGAATGAATCACAAAGTCTAAAAGCACACCCCATGACTGCATGAGGCTTTGGGGAGACATCAAGACACAAACCATAACAGCCCTATTCTTGAATCTTAAATTTACTGATATAATTTCTTCTTCCCTTATCAAGGATCTGACTGGCCTAGCTTGTTCTCAATGTTTACAGGTGTCTCCTCCAGGCCACCTTGTAAGTTCATGATCATTTAATGAATCACTTCCTTTGGGCCAAGTGTCCATCTGCTCTTGAGAGGTAGTGTAAGTGGAGAGAGACATAAGGATGGGGTCATGTGGCAAATACCATAGCTTCTTAGGGCTGGCTCTTTAGCAAGAGTTGTACCTGCAAAGATGTAAAAGACAAAAGTTGAAGTTGGGGATTGTAAAGAAAAATTATTCATACTCTACCCATACACTTTTCTCTGTGGTAGCAACAAAGGGTACATAGAAGGCTGTGGGGACATCTTTTGAAGTTGCTCTTTAGTCATGAAGTGGGGCAATAAGGTAGCAAGGACCCTGTTTCCAATTTGCATATCTTTATCATTTGTTCATATCATTCAGCAGTTTTACACTTCTTTTGAAGACAATTACTTTTTAAATACTGCTGGATATAAAATGCTATGTGCTTGCCTGTTCCAAGTACTTTATATGTAACTGCTTTGTCTTCCCATTAATCCTATAAGACAGTGGGCAAGCCAGGTCCTGTCAGGAGTAGACAATACTGTACATATCTCAAAAAGTGAGAAATGAATGTAACGAACTGGCAATGTGACTTATTAAAGATCTGAATAATCAAATACAAAACAGTGGAGCAATTTGATGATCATCAATAGCAGGGAGTGCCAACTCTTTCTACATCAGAAGGTACAAAAACAGAATGTGGCATACAGTGTACACTTTTGGCGCCATTTGGCACAGTTGTATTTGTGCTATGCAATGAAGTAGAAAGTAGCTAAATGTGACTATTGAGTATTTGATATGTGTCTTGTTCTCACTGAAAGCAGCTCTAAGTAGAAAATGTACACTAGATTGTACATACTAATATAAAAGATAACATAACCCATTGACATTTTAGAGTAAAATGATAACTTTGATATATTTGAATTAATTGGAATATATTATTAAACTGATTTTACTGTTTCATATTTTTAAATGGCTATTAGACACTTTAAATTTACATTTGTGACTCTCATATATTTCTTTTTATTAATACATGTCGGCAGTACATAACAGTATTCATTTTGTGGAAACAGCACATACACATTATCACAACTTACAAATTTTGTTATCCCTCACTATATTTACATTGGCCAATTTGGGAGGAAATTCTGTTGGAAGCTGGAACCACAGAAGAAGTACTTTTTCAGTAGAACCTACTGCCACGGAGACTCCATTGCTTTTGTCACTAACCTGTCTGGAGAATCATCACTACTTAATTGAAGATGGAGCAAGATCCCTGGCTTCTAAGTTCTTTACCTTTCTAGTATCTTTCTGGTATCTTTCGTCAACAAACTCAGCAGGAAGCCTAGTGTCACATAAGACTGGGAATGTAGCTTATAGCACTATAGCTCCTGAACTAGATGCAGCACATGGGAAGGGTGAGAAAGAAATCAAAAACCAAATAGGAGGAATGGATGAGAAAGATGTGGTGTTTTTATACAATGGATTATTATTCAGCTATAAGGAAAAATAAACTTAAAGCCTTCATATATAAGTGGATACAACTTGAAGATATACTCATAAGTGAAATAAACCAGACCCCCATGTGTAAATATCATATTGTTTTTCTAGTGTAAGAACTCAAAAGAAGAAATAAAAATTGAAAGATATAACATAGTTAAATGTAAAGTGAGAACTTAAGGTTTAAACAATGAAGAGAGAGAAAGGAGAAAAGTTAGGAAATATGACAGGGGCAAAACCATACATTTATTTAGACAAGATGATTAAGGCAATGATCCTAAGTATCTCCATCAGGTTTTTTAAAATAGCAGTTAATGGGTAGAATTCTCACCCTCACTAACTTTATATGCTGATACCTGTGAACTAAGCAACTACACCGTGGATATCAGTGTGTAATACTAAAATCATGCTTGAGATACGTGTCATTTTGGTCATCTAATACTACTTCTAATGTCATACCAATTACTTCTATACTCTCTTTAAAGCAATTTAAAAGGTAATAAAATAAAACAAGAGACAAGGAAAGGAAAAGGCATAGGATTGTCTTTCTGCAATGTTATATATGTTTTGATTTCTAAATTTCTATGTAAAATATGTAATTTTTTTCACAGTCTATAAGGATTTCAACTTTAGAATATCCACGGTTCTGGGAAAATAGTAATTCCATGTTATGTCTAAAGTGTTTGATATTCAGACCGATAGTGATGTTAATCTCAATTGCCTCTGTTAAGGGGTAATAATATCATTAAGCTTCTTTTCTGGATGTTTTGCAACTGAAGTTTACAGATCAAAAATTAGAGAAAAAGAGGAGTTACAAGGATAGCCTATATTTTGGCCCTAAAACTTCAAGGTCAATGAGGACTCATTACATAAAAGAACCTGTGCTGTGTCATCATATAACTCAGTGGTGTCCAAAATTTTCTGATCAAGGAGATTATGGGGACACAGCAGAAAGTGATTGATAATATACAGTGTGCACAGGGAGAGACACCTAGTGAAAAAATTTTCTCTCAGGCTTTCACAGAGAGCCAATTGGTCAAGCAATGTTTGCAACTCATCCAGACGGCTGACACTGACAAAAGATTTACAAGGTGCTGTACATGGTTCTAGCTTATATTCTGCAGGGATTTGACTGAACTTGTCAGATACAAAAGGTACATTTTTAGTTATATAGGTCTTGCTTTAACTTTGTCTTTACCTTCTAGCAGAAAACTATAACCACGAGGTACGAAAAGTAATGCCATATTAATATATTGAGCTGTAAAACACTCAAGTCAACAACTTCTGGCAATTGCCAGTTCCGCTGATAACCCACTACTACTATGGGCTATTGGACTATATTGGCATATTTTGCTAAATTCAAGTACCTACAATCTTTCGACTGGTTTCAAGTGTGAAAATGTTCTTTAAAGACTTCTCCAAGTACAGCTTCTCTAACTTCAGTGGAGCATCCAACTCTGACAAAAAAAAAAAAAAAATGGGAAAACGGGATATGTTGGGAGCCACCAAACTAGGAAGTCAATCAAATATATGTAGGTGGATCTTGACCCAGTGCCTAAAGCAAACAAGTTACCTCGCTTCTGAGATGAACATCCTGTCTGATTAAGATTTGCTATCAGTTGCTAAGCAACATATTGCCATGTGTTACTAACTTCACAAAAATGTAAATAAAAGACACTTTTTGTTGTGAAAAAAAGGGGAAAGGTATATATATATATATATATATATATATATATATATATGAGTTAGGATAGATATACAGCTACTT
>NDGM011160241.1:0-15905 GCA_002564305.1 Octomys mimax | reverse complement strand
ATCTTTCTGTTTTCAGCCTCCCAAGTGCTGGGATTACAGGCACACACCACCATACCCAGTCTCATTCACTGTCTCAATGTGCCCTGCGGGTGGGGCCAGCACAGCACACCAGGGTTCGAACCCTAGTCCCTGTGTCTATCTAAGCAGGTGCTTTAGTCTGCTGAGTCTATCTAAGCAGGTGCTTTAGCCCCTCATTGAAATTTAACTAGCTCTTTTTAGCCAAAATTCAGAGCTTTAATAAATGTATCTCATTATTGCTTTTCATAAAACAGCTATTTGTATTTGATATACAGTATTTTATTAGGATGAGAAAACCGGTTTGTTTTTTAAGTACTGGTACCATAAAACCAATTCTACTTGTGATCATAATCTTCAATGATAAAACAGTTGTTGCGTACTTTGAACAGGAATAACATCTTTAAGTCAATAGTTATATGTATCTTGGGTCCAGCCATCTGTCCAAAGTAGAAAGGAAAAGTAAAGCCATTTGTGCCTAAAGTTGCAAAAATTCAGCATAGCTTTTAAAAGTTACTCCAAAGGATTTTTTCATCTTAAAGAGAAACCTATGCTCTCTAGATGCTGGTATAAAATGTTTGCAGTAGATGGAAAACTGGCATTTTAAGTGTAGAGCTTTTCAGGCTTAGTTGTACTTCCTGGCTTTAGGTAGAAATGTCAGAGTTTGTTCTAGAAGACATTCTGGCTATTTTCATTATTTTTTAAAAATCTACATAATTATCATTTTAACTACAGCATTAGTTTTAGCTAGATCTGACAATGAGCTGTTATGTTTTCTCCTTTCCTGATTCCTTTCTTAGCTGCTCAATCTCTCTTCTTTATCCATGTCACTAAAAAGAACCAAACTTTTACTGTGCTTTTTAAAAAGGGATTTTTAATTATAATGAACATTTGTTTCTAATTTGTTTTCTTCTCATAAAATGTGATCAATTTGCCTCTTCTTAATGATCTTTATTTGGTTTTTTCTATGGGTTGAGTTTTTAATACAGTTAATCCATCCTTCAATTTTTTATGTGATTCTTGGTCTATGGCAATATTAATGTTGTAAGCAAATTAATGGATAATAGGATGGCCCCCTTCCTGATCTTCTACATCAGGGGCTGTAGTGAAGAGGCATATTCTACTGCTTCAGGTCCTTGCCTCTGAGACCTCCCTGCCCTGAAACTGCAAAGTCTATTGAAGGTATCAAGGAAACATCAGGTTGGGTTCCCACCTCAAATGTGTACCTTATGTGGACCCACAAAATGGGAGCCTTTGGCATTCTGTGGCATGGCTCTGTGTGATGTTATTATGTAAACATTTTAGGTGTTGACCACAATTCTTGATCCATAACTCTTTCCCCAAGGAAGGCTGTAAAACTTGGAATTTTTCTCCCACAAGGCAGGTCATAAAAACTAATCTTCCCCTGCCGTTAGCTGGCCATAAAGAAACCTTTGACCTACCTTGTCTCATCCTGGATCATAAGGGCCTCCTTGTTCCAGTGGGGTCCTGCCCCACATCCAGGAGGGAGGGCTATACAGAGGCTGAGCAGAAGACTGGTAGCATAGGATCACATACTTTTTGTCCGATCACATTTTTAGATGGTTGTTCATGCTTCAAGGATGCCACAAAATGACCCGTAAAAGCCCAAATGACTGAATTCTAAGAGCTTCTAGACAGCAGGAAGTGTGGAGGGTCCTGCAAGAGGAGTTCTGGAGCAGGCAGACACCTGTGCATCCTCTCCCCTGCCCATATCCACCCCATGCGTTCTTTTCTTGCCTCCCTTGCAACATACTAAACCAGTAAATGTGTTTAGCTGACTTTTGTGAGCCACTGACTTAATTAATCAACTCTAAAGGAGTAGCTGGTTGGATGCTCAGGCAAAAGCCCCTGGGACCAGCAGAGTGGAGGTCCCAAAGACTAGACAGACACTGCCTCCAGATAAGTGGTATCAGACCTGATGTAGAAAGATGTTAGCTGGTGTCTGCTGCTGCAGTGGTGTCTGTTGTTGCTTGCTGGGGGCAGGGTACATCTACAGCACAGTGATTGCCACAAGAGAACAAAAGAAGAACACATACCTATATCCTCTGTTTAATAATAGTCCTGATGTTTTATTTCCCATTAGGAAAGGCAATAGGTAATTTTAGAAAAAAAATTAACTTAAATGTAGATATGTGTGCATTTATTGACTTGCCTGTGTATTGAAACTTGACCTTTAGCCTATAACAGAATTGCACTAAAATTAGCACTTTACTAGCTTTCCTCATAGGTAATCACAAAGCTATGAAACAGACAAAAATGCATATGACCTTGAAAGCAAAAGTTGATAGGCAATTCCACGTGAATGTTTTTTCAGAAAAACAGAGAGAGAGAGAGAGTGCTAATAATTTTTCTCCTGCAAACTGATGAGGACTTCTGGTTCTGGCACCTGGATAGACTAGAAAATTAAATACCTCTGAATACTTTTGTATAAAACAAGTCATCCTTTGAAAAGAAGAGCTGAGATGTCAGGAAAGTAAGGAAATGCACCAGATGGATAAACAAGGAAGCTGAAAATCAAAGCAACCAGCATAAGAGTCATGCTAGGAGCACTGGGGAGGGAAAAGACGTCAATGTCTTGGGGTGAGGGATCAAAAGTCTTCAGGAAGGTCTGAAATCATGGTCACATGATTCAAGGAACTGGAACCAAGGCCTGGAAGACACACCCAGGACCCTCAGAAGGCTGGTCTTTTGGGGAGTTTGTCCAGGAGTTTAAATAAACAGCCCACCTATTGAGGGTGCAAGCTGGTTTAGGTCTTGGCTCCACCTTGGAAGGTCACAGGGGAGAAGGAGGGTAAATGAAGATGTGTGCTGTAATTTCACCCAGTGTGGCACTCAGAGTTGTACTACATAGGGGTCTGAACACTCTCCAATCAAGAAAATAACACAAAAATTGCTCTTAAACTATTGACTAGCTTAGTAGACACAAACGCAGACTCTAGAGGAGTACTTTCTGAAGGAGGCTACTTCATTTTTTAATTTCACAAAGTAAGAGCCCTACTGAAGAAAATGCATGACCCAAAATTATAAAACACATGAAACCACCTAGACAGAACAAACACAGGCTCTGATAACAAAGAACTTGAAATAGCTTAGAGTAAGAAAAGCATCAAAAGGAATAAACCCAGGAAAATCGTAGATTAGAAAATAATTAGCATATTCTAGAAATTAAAGTCAATGAAATTTTTAAAATTTAATAGGCTAATCATAAGCATAGCTAAAGAACAAATTACTAACTAGAAGACAGGGTTAAGGAAATTACACAAAGACAAAATCTGTACAACAAAAACAGATATCAAGAAAGAGCGCCAAACATATCCATCACTACAGTATAACATTTTAACATGCCCCTCAAATTTTAACAGTACAATTATAAATGTTCTTACATTCAGTAAGCACATGGTAGAAATGAAAAACACAGTAACTTTCAGCTACTGGATATATAAACAGCTATGACTGATCTCCTGATAAATATATGTTCTTTTTAAAAACTCAAGGCATATAAAGAATGCCTATATTAGGCAATAATGTAGACTACAGACTGCAATAATTTCAAAAATTCACATCACATAAACCAGGTTCCACTACAGTGCAACTAAGACAGATTAATTTTTAAAAACTAATTGATAAGACTTGGAAATTTTAAATAAACTTATAAATAGTTCATGGACGAAAGGTGATCCTACCACACAATAAAATATGCTTCAAGCTCAACAAATTTGAAGAGCAGAAATCAATAAAATATATATTGACTGCAGGGGATCATTACCAAAATTAGTTCTTTGAAAAAGGCTAATAAGATTAGCAAATCTCTGGAAAAGCCTTCTCTACCGAGAAGACAAGAGATAAAAATTTAGGAGCTCCATCAAGCTCAGGCTCAGGCTGCTTCTCTGCCCAACTCTTCTCTGCTGAGAAATCACCACCAAGCCCATGATTTTAATCACTGACTGACTCCTATCAGCCTTTCATGGGGATGCTTCATAGGCACCTCAAATTCATCTCATCTGATCCCCACTTCCAGTGCCAGCTGGAATATAAACTTCTCCAAAGACAAAGCAAACCCTTACTCTGTTAATGTAATGAATAGCACCATAATTCCAGCCCTTTGCTCACAAAATACTATGCCTGCACTAGTAAATCTTATGAGTTTGTAAAGTGTTTATACATTAAATTCATGAAATTAAAAATTTATAATCAGCAATATGGATTATAATATCCTAATGCCAAGCAATACGCTGTTACTGAAAAATTTTACTGATTATCTACCAATAAATATATTCTTAATGATATTTAAAACAATTAGCCACCTGAATAGAGAACAACTAATGAAAAAACATGGTACAAACTTCAGGACTGGAGAATATTTCTATTTTTGTATTTTAAAGTTATATCTCATATGCAGGAAAAAACAAAATATTAGCAGAGGCCCATGGTTATGGTACAGAGTTAGAGCTCTGCTTAGAGTGTAGGATTCAATTCCCAGCACTAACAAAAAGAAAATGAGTATAATACAAACCATATTTAGGATTAGTACAGAGAAAATTGTTAGATGAAGCAAACACCAGTGGTATAAAATAGAATTCAAACACACAGAGTATATTCATATATTTTTTCTTTTTGGGTATATTTGTAGTTCTCAGGATATCATCTGACATAAGCAACATACTCAAGGAATAATTTTTTAATAAATTAATGAATGAAAAATTCAGTGATTGTTACAATTGATTTCATAGAATGCTCCTAGGCTTGCTCATTTTACTCATTTACTCTCCCCTAACCCTAAACCCACTACATTATTTTAGAGGAAATGACTAAAGTCAGCTGGAGGAAGAACTATGAGATATAACCCTGAGTTCAAGCAGCTTACAGGGCAATCCCAGCCAATCCTGGACCCACATATTTAAAATAAACTCTTCTTTGCCATGGACTGAAAGTTTGTTCTTTTTTCCTGTGTTTTCACTAACCTAAGAATACAAAATGGATTGAATGATGGACCCTGAGATGCTCCGAATCTATAACAGACAGAACACCACACCTGGCATCAACACATGCATTCATCTGCCAAGGAACTCTGTGAGGTTAGTTGGACAGCCACAGTCTGCTTGTTAAGAAGCATGTTCTAAGGGGCTGAAAGACCAGAACAAGTCACTGGGACAGTGCAGGCAACCTGCACTGTTACAAAAGTAAGAGAAAACCAGACAGTGGCATTCATCAAATTTGATACTATGAGGCCTAGCTCTGGTCTCTCCGAAGTCACTCAAGTAAAACTACTGGAATTAAAAACTCACACCAATGGTAGTAGAAGGACTCAAGTGTCTCCAACAGGTCTCTTTAACACACAGCCCTGGGCTGGCACCGTACAAAGCAGTGGATATGGAGCACAGACTTCTGCTTTTAGTAGCGATGTGGACTAAGTTGTTTTAGAGAAATCCTTCTGCTGAGAACAACCCCTCAAAAAAGTCAAAATCAATTTGAAGATATTAGAAAGCACCAAAAACAGTGAAACACTGCAGAGCCAAAACTCAGGAAACAGGGAAGCCCAAAGACAGCTAAGCCTTACACTTTGTTTTACTTCTCCCTTTGAGACTACGGCATAGTCCAAAAATGGGGGAAATGGTTTGTTTTAGCATATTCTGAGTGTTGGAGAAATGTTTGGCATTGCAGACCCAGAAACTGCTCCACGCTTCATCCTAAGAATAATGGTAACAAGAAACAGAGCTATTCTCCCAGGCACAGAGCACAGCCTCAACAGTCCTCACTGCAGGCTGAATAAAGGAGTCATGCTTCCAGCCCAACAGCCATCCAGTTGAGTGCCTCTGGAGAAAGACAACTCCAACCAGGGCCTGATGTCTTCATAAGCCATGTTCTACACTCAAATAAAGAAACTACGTAAATATTAAGGAAGACCTGTTTTCTAGGAGACAAACAGACTTAGGAAGAGACTCACGGGACATTCAGATAAGGGTGTTACCAGATATGAACTTTGAAATAATTAATATATTTAAGGAACTAAAAGATATTGAACAATTTCAGCGCATCAAAACTATAGAAAGAGTCAAATGGAAACTCATTACTCAGAAACTGTAAGTTACATAAAGATGAATTAAAGGCCAGCCAAATAGCTCAGTGGATTAATGCACCTGCAAGCACAAGGGCTGGAGCTTCAATTCCCAGGCCTGCCCTGCCGGCCCTGCCCCCAGGGGCACGCTGAGACAGCAACTGAGACTGGGCGTGGTGGCGCGCACCTGTAATCCCAGCTCTTGTGAGGCTGTAAACAGGCAGATCACAATGAATCTGATCTAGTAGTGAGACCCTGAACACCCTGTAGAACCTTCCCTAAAATTTAAAAAAAAAAAGATGATTTTAAAAGCCTGTTAGACTTAGCTAAAGAAATGATAAAGTAGAAGATATACCAGGATAAAATATCCAGACTAAAGAACAGAAAGAGAAAAGAATATAGAAAAGGGCATACGAAACATAGAGACATGTTGAAAAGTTCTAATTATAAGTGCAGGGCTGGGGAGATAGCTCAGTAGAATATGCACTTGTCCAGCAAGTGCAAAGTCCTGAGTTCAATCCCCAGTACTGCAAAATAAATAAATAAATAATAATAATAATAATAAATAAAAATTAAAAAACCAAGTAAGTACAAATCTAGAAAATGGGCAAGAGGGTGAGAAAGAGAAAGAAACACAAAGTAAGAGAAAGGGAATGAGAGAGGGAGGAAAGTGAGAGGGAGCCAATACCACAGTACACCAATGAATACAGACTGGAACCGAGAAGTGCAGTGGTAATTTTCAGAACTGATTAGGGAAACTGCTATAAAATGAGCATGAGAATTTAGCCATCCTGAGAATGAGATAAAGGGTCATTAAAGCTAGCCCATTATTCAGTATTTGATGGATGGGAAGATATACAAGACACAATGTTAGTTGAATAAAGAATATGGTAGTCTTCAAAACTTTATAAAATGTATATAAAATATTAGAAGAATACACACAAAATAGTAATAGGGGTTCCATCTCTAGCCAGGTATACTAATAATTCTCTTTATTTTTTAATTTTCCAAGTCCCTACAATTATCATGAATTACTTATACAATCAGAAATTCTGACTTTTGAGGGCCAGCCAGACAGCTCAGCAGACTAAAGCACCTGCTTAGGCAGTGCACAGCAGCTGGGGTTCGATCCCCAGTATGCCATCCCCACCCCCTGGGGTGTGCTGAGATGGTGATTGAGATGGCATGGTGGCATGCGCCTGTAATCCCAGCACTTGGGAAGCTGAAAACAGGAGGATCACTATGAGTCTGATCCATGGATTGAGACCCTGTAGACCCTGTACCAAATACATAAAAAAAGAAAAGAAATGCTGACTTTTGAATATAGGAAATGCTTCTGTATTACAGAAAGACTGAAATTATGTTAAAGGACATAATTTTATGACTCATTCCTCAGTATAAATCACCGAGATTTATACTAGTGTCCAAAAGGGGGATGAGTTTCAGCACCCTTACATATTCTAGTATCTGTGAATGTTGCCTCTTATAAAGTGGCTGGGGTCTTATAAAGACCCCACATACATCCTCCTATATATATAAAATAATCTGTAGATTATTTATAATGCCTAATGCAATGTAAATGCTATGAAAATATTTATTATACTATATAACTTAGGAAATGACAATCCACATCCAGCTTGTTACAGAGACATAGTTTATTTCCCAACTGTTTCTGATCTGGGTTGGTTATATCCTTGGGTGTGGAACATATGGATATAGAGGATTGACTGTATTTGAAAAGAATGTAAGGATGTACTCAATACTATCAATGGTCTCAGAATGATATTAAAAGTTACTTCTTTCCTCTGTTCTTCAATATATTTTATACTAATCTTAAGGTAGGGCAATGATTAAGAACAGTGTCAAACACAATGGAGAGAGCCTGAGAGTCTCCCTTATCTGCATGCCACAGGTAGCCTGCCACAGGACAACTCATGGGACTCCTGGATCGGAAATGAAGTGCTGTATCATGCTCAGGGTATTGAGTAGCATGAGTTTCCCATTCACATCAGTCTCCCTCATCCCCATGGAAATGTTATATAGGTAGATCCTGGGTTTGTGTAACAGTTGAGGAACTTGGAGCTTAGAGAACAGAAATATTTTATAATTGATAACAAGCAAACCCACCTGTTGTTTTCCTTAGAAGGAGCTCTGTCTTCCAAGACTGTTAGTTACACAAAAAACCTTGAAAAAATGGTCCCAGACTGAAGGGGTATTTTGTGTGTCTCTGCTCAGAGTGCAGAAACCCAAGACTCAAAGAGTACAGAAACCCAAGACTTGACACACAGAATCAACATACCGCAATTCCAAGTAGCCAGCCCTCAACATCACTGAGAAAGAACATTTTTCACCCTGTCACTGGTCATCTAGGCTCTTATTCCAGATGCACTAAAACAAAAAGATTATATATGATAAGAGTCTTGGGCCATTGATAAATCTGAGGATTAACTAAAATTCTATGTTAGTTCTAAATCTCTAGTCTAAGAAAGGAAAGCACTTCCTTCCCACTGAGGATTTTGAAAATTCTTAGAGTACTAAGACTCTAATCAATGCAAAGCTCATCCTGGCAAACAGTTGAGAACATACACCCTACCTACAGGTATGTGTTAGTCAGAGCTTCTAGGTATACAAAATTACAATCCTTCTTGATTAAAAAAAAAAAACTCCTAAAAGCCATGAGTCACAAGTCTTAAAAGAAGATGAGTTCTATTTTGAGAACTAAGAACTTGTGTCAGCAACTTTTCACCCTGCCACCACTGGTCATCACTTGACTTGCTGGTCTAGCTGGTTCTAACCTTTCTGCCCAGTTGGGGAGCTCAATTCCCTCAACAAAGAAAAACCTCTCATCTTTAAAACATGTACACATACACACCACTGGGTGGTCTTTTCCTCCAACTATATACATCTTTTTTAATGTATTTAGTATAGGGTCTACAGAGTCTTACTACACAGATTGGACTTGTAGTGATCCTCCTATTTTCAGCTTCCCAAACTCTGGGATTACAGGCATGTACCACTGTGTCCTGGGATTACAGGCCTGCATCACCACACCCAGTGGTGTGGGGGGCCAGGCCGGCATGGCATGCCAGGGATCGAACCCCGGTCCCTGTGTCTACCTAAGTAGGTGCTTTAATCTGCTGAGCTCTCTGGCCAGCCCTTTATGTACATCATTAAACCAGTCACCACAGGACTAAAAACAAAAACAAAATAAAATCTACTTAAAGCTCTTAGTTTAAAGATTAGTAAACTAGTTAGGCATGCAGTATGTGACCTTATCCCAGTTTTCTGGGAAGCAGAGGCAAACCAAGTTTCTTGAAGCTTTATACAATAGACAAGTGAAATTTGATACATGTCTCATCACTATTCATTTTGCAATATTACTGGCTGTAGATGTCTAGGAAGTAAGTTTAAAGACTGGACTAACTAGGTAATAATGTCTATATATCTGCCTATCATTTAATACAGTCAGTCCCAGAAAAATTCCTTGGTACTCCCATGATAAGCCCACTAAAACTTAACTACTAAGTGCAAAGAAAGAAGACTTTGCTTCATGGCAAAACCATTTTATAACATAACTTGAAATATTTTTAATGATCATTTCTTTTAGATGCCATATATTTTAGAAAGACAACCAGCAGCTGAAGTGTTTTGTTCCACATTGCAAACAATATTGGTGCTGAGGATAGACTGGATACTCCTGTCACAAGCAACTCTTCCAGTATAGGATGAGGCCCTGCAGCTTCCCAGTGTAAGTGTCTACAGGAAAACAATTAGGTATAATTGAGGTTTTTGATTCTTTCAACATGTCGTATAAATACTAGAATTTTTCACTGAGATGACTGGAGATGGGAGGGGTTTTTTTTAGCACTTAATGTAATTGGGATCCCAGGAGAAGAGACAAACTCATATGACTTGGTATAATATATTGAAATTACTGAGCGCAGAAGACAAAGAGAAATAATGAAGACTGAGAAAAAAGTCACATACATAAAAGAATGTGGTGACCTTAAAGATCAACCTGAATTTTGACTCTTTCAATACATTGTATAAATACAAGAATTTTAATTCATTGAGATGACTGGAGAGAGGAGTTTTTTGGGGTTTTTTTTAAAGTCACTTTTATGAGCTTATCTAAAGAGAACTGAGCTAAAAAAATTGTACCCCTGGATGCATACTGCCTGCTTCAGGAAACCTTGGAGCACTGAAGGGGCCACCCTCAAGCACCAAGGACAGGAAAGATCACTGCCTATGATGAAGGCTAAACCAGACTGTTGCCCCAGGCTGACAAGTATTATGTAGCAAGTAATTGAAGAATATTTCCTGGATGAGGAGAGAAGTAAAAAATGGAACAAGGCTCGGAACATACCTCAGTGGCATCAGTGCCTGCTTACCAAGCACAAGGTCCTGAGTTCAATCCCTGGTACAAAAAAAAAGAAGGAACAAGATCCTCTATGCAGGAAATGCAAAGGGAAAACAAAAAACTGGGGGTAGAATAGATTTAGAGGGAATAAACTACACAAGATCCTTTAGCCAACCAGTCCTTATCTTAGACACAGTATTACTAGAAGAACTGGAACTCTTTAGTGCACGTAGGGTGACCAAAGTAACCACAAACCTTAAAATTTACCCAACTCCTAACTAGGTTAACTCAAATCCCCACAATGAAATCCTAGCAGAAGGAAAGGTGAGCCTATTCCCAGACATTAAAAACTCTTTACCTCAGCATCTACTGCCCTGCTTGGACTGAAAAACAAAAATATCATAAAGCATATGCAAGGGCAAAAAAGACAACACCCGAAGACAAAGTGATAATCAGGAGAGGATTCAGCTATGAATCAGATATTGGAACAATCTGATGCCAAATTTTAGGTAACTATGATTAATATGCTAAAGACACTAGTGAAAAGTATGGACAACATGCAAAATTGAATGGGTAATTTCAGTAGAAATGGAAACTCTTGGAAAAACCAAGGAGAATGCTAGAACTGAAAAACAAAGTTACACACATAAAAAATGTCTTTGACCATCCATGGAGGCAACAAAGGAAAGAATCGTAACTTAAAGATTGGATGTTACCTGAAATTATCCAGCATGAAAAACAGAAAGCATAACACCAACTAAAGAAAGCATCTACACAAAATACCTAGTTATCTAACACTTATGGAATTGGGATCCCAGGAGAAAAGACAAAAAATGAGGCAGATGAAAAATTAAAATAAATGATGTCTAAGAATATTACAAAACTAATGAAGGTCACCAAATCACAGGTCCAAGAAGCTCAGCAAACACAAAGGAGAATAAATATTATACCCTCCTAAAAACTCTCACATGGCTTGGTATAGTATATTGAAATTACTGAGAGTAGAAGACAAAGAGAAATACTGAAGACAGAGAAAAAGTCACATATATAAAAGAATGTGGTAAGAATTCCATTATAATTTTTCTTAGAAATTATGCAAGATAGACAACAATGGGTTGATATCTTTAAGTGCGAAAAGAAAAAACTTGTGATATTTATACACAATGCAGTACTCTGCCACAAAGAAAGATAAACTTGAGTCATTTTTAGGTAAATGGATGAACCTTGTGACCATGTTAAGTGAAACAAATCATACATACAAGCTTAAATGTCCCACAATTTCTCTCATATGAGATACCCAAAATATAAATAAAGAGAAAAATAGAAGATAGATATTAAGAAGTAGACAGATTTTTTTTTTCAAACAGGTAGGGTATCAACAGATAGAGGAATCATGCAGAGGGAAAGAGGTACAAAAAGAAATGAGAGGCATTAACTGCATGTACATTACCAACTCTCCACAAGCAATGTATCATTATGTAATACAAGTATATACTAATAAAAAATTAAACAAGGTCATGCTAAAATTCTATACTCAGTAAAAATCTTTTGTAAATAAAGAAGAAATAACAGTGTTTCTGAAAAAACTAACAACTCATTCTCAGCATAATTAATACATCTACAAAAGTTTAAAGGAAAGTTTATAGGCAAAAGAAAAGACACAGAAAATCAGATCAACATAAAAAAGAAAAAAACATTAGAAACAAAATAAATGTAAAACAAATGTTTTCTCTAAAATATAACTGATGAGCTTAAGTTAAAATATTTGCAGTAGGGCCGGCCAAATAGCTCAGTAGATTAAACCACCTGCAAGCAGGTGCAGGGGCTAGGGGTTCAATCCCCGGCCCTGCCCCAGGGCATGCTGAGATGGCAATTGAGACTGGACATGGTGGCATGTGCCTGTAATCCCAGCTCTTGGGAGGCTGTAAACAGGTGGATCACTACAAGTCCAATCTAGTAGTGAGACCCTGAACACCCTGTAGACCCTTCAAAAAAAAAAATATATATATATATATATATATATTGCAATATACTATAAATGCACATGTAAAAGTAAATGTAAGATAACATGGTATAAAGAATATGAAGCACTGTAGTATTATTAGAAGGTAGACTTTGAGTAACTAAAGATGTATACTTTAAACATCACTAAGTTTTTTGTTTTTACTTTTTTTTTTTTTTTTGGTGGAATCAGGGATTGAACTCAGGCCCTTGCACTTGCAAGGGAAGCATTTATTCCACTGAGCCATCTCCCAGGCCCCACCACTAAGTTTTTTTATTTAAAGAAGCATAAATAATGAATGAATGATGGCAGTAAAACAGAATCATGGAAATGCTCGATGAACTCAAATGCAGGAAAAAGAAACAAAGATTAGGTGAGATTTTAAAAAAGCTGCTAACAAGATGTTATATTTAAGCCATCTCTATCAATAATTAAAATACATGTGAATGGTCTAAATACATCAATTAAAAGGCAGAGATTTTCAAACTGGATAAAAGACTTAGATTCAATTTTAAGATTCCTAAAATATATAATTGTAGGTCCAAAGCTTAACACACAAAAAAACAACTATGGTTTAGATGTACTGTGTCTCGCAAGGGCGCTGTGTAGTGGTACTGGAGGGCTGCAGAGCACAGCCTAGAGCAAGGTAAGTGAGTTGCGGCCAGCACAACCCAGAACTGATTCAATTTTCATGGAGCCCTGGCTACTTTGCAAAAGAAGGTTGTTTGAAATTCCAGTCCTGGCTCTTCTTGGTCTCTCTTTGGCTTCCTACATTCTCATGAGATTGCTCCCCTTCACATATACCACTGCCATGATGTCATCCACCAAGATATGACATAGTCAAAGGGGCCTCACCAGAGCTATAGCAGTTCTGTTTGCACTTTTCAGTATCCAGAACAGTGATCTAAATAAATGTCTTTCCTTCATACAATTCCCAGCCTCTGGTAATTTGTTATACCAATAGAAAATAAATTGATGCAAAACCGATTCCATCTAAGCATTAAAGAAACTTGCACTGACTACTTCAATATTTTCTTATAAAGCAGACCTAAGAACAGGATACTATAAGAGATGGAGAGGAGCAAAAGGGCCAGAGTTTCAAGAGATATAACAATTTTGAGTGCATATGTACCTAAAACAACTTGGGGTGGGAGGGTGGACATGCAGAGTACAAGGCATTTGTAGAGCAATAAATATACTCTGATACTAGAAATGATGGATACAAGTCAAAATACATTTGTCCAAACCCATAAAATGTATAGTATTGAAAGTGAACCCCAACATAGACTATGGATCTTCTAGTCCATGGGTTTTATAGCTCACTTTGTGAGCTCTTCTACCTACAAGTTGTAAGAACTGTGCTTTCTTCTAGAATGTCTAGGTGTTTAAAAGATTATTTACCCATTCTGTGCTTAGTTTCTTCATGCTTGCTTATATAATGGGAGGGGGCACAGTGGAGGCAGATGGAGAGGAGGGCTGGGTGCCGCGGAGGAGCACAGGCAGGCGGTGGACAGGAGAACTGGCAGGACGGACCCTGTGCAGGGACAAGGCAAGGAAGGGGCTGCAGCAATAGTCCAGGCCAGGAGCCTTCATGATGCTCTGACTTGGGGTGTGCCTGTGTCAAGGAGACTTTAATGCATGATTCAGTTCAGCAAAAATCAATGTGTAAAGTGGAGATGCCACACAGACAGCCTGTCAAGTGTTTGAAGACAGCACTCACTCTGTGAATTGCAGAGCGGCTGCTAAAGAGGTACGGTGTCCTCTCCAGACATCCGTGCTTACTGCTGCTACTGCTGCTGCTGGCTGGCTGGCTGTGCCAAATGTAGCCTGTGAGAGACTACCACCTGAACTGCCCTGAGAAACACAGCCCCTTTCCTTCATCTTTGCCTGACCTTTCCTTCAACCCTATTTACTGAGATATGCAGAGCTGGCTACATAGAAGAACATGTTCCCTTAACAGGCCAAAAGAATGTGATCAAGACTGGCCGAGGGGCCTCTGTATCTCACTGTAGCACAGGGGAGAGAACTATCCTCCCTGCTGATGGCCAGCAATAGAGCCTCAAGCAAGAACCTGTGAGATTCTAGGGCTAAGACAGGAGATAATGTCACTTCTGAGGCCATGAGACTCAAAAAAAAAAAAAAAAAAAATTTACCTTCCTGCTAGCAAAAGTGCCAGCCTTGCATACATCAAGATAGCTACTGCATCACTAACCGGGGAGCCTTAGTACCTGATGCAAGCCTGCTGTTTCTCCTTACCGGCATGCCTGCAAAGCTTCTCTTCTCATGCATTCTGCTATGACCCCCAACTACTTCCCTGATTAGTACCAATAAAAGCTTTAGACACTTGGAATCTTGGCCTTTTCTCCCACCAAGAGCTTTGGGTCATCCCAGAGCACCTTCAACTGCAGATTTTTTAACTTTGTCTTCTAGTTGTTCTATGTGCCATACTGCTAAGTGGAGAATCTGAATCCTCTGTGGGGGGTGGAGGGGTGGGGGGTTGTACAACCATGTATACATAAGAAATAATGAGTAAGAGGAATTCATTTCTTCATTGGTCATTTGATAAGATACAGAAGATATAGTTAATTATCAGGAGATTACTCTTTCATCTCTCCCAGGAGGAGCTGTCAGGGGACTACTTAAAAATTACACAACATGTACATGTATCAAAAAAATCACATAAAACCTCATAAATATTCACAATTTTTATGTTTTATATATCAGCTTAAATATAATTTTAGGAAAAAGAAAAATTAAAGGAATGAGCTGGTCATGGTGGCACAGGCTTGTCAATTCCAGCTATTTGGAAGACTGAGTAGGAGGATCACAAGTTTGAGGCCAACCTTGGCAACTTAGTGAGACTTTGTCTCAAAAAAAAAAAGTTAGGGGCCGGGGAGATGGCTCAGTGGAATGGGCGCTTCCCTGGCAAGCGCAAGGGCCTGAGTTCAATACCCGGCTCCGCAAAAAAAAAAAAAAATAAATAAAAAATAAATAAATAAAAAGGACTAGGGATACAACTCAGCAGTAAATGCTTGCTTAGTATGCACAAGACCCTGCATTCAATCACAGTGCTAGGGGAAGAAAAGTCAAAGAAACAGCCAAAGCCAACAATTTTTAGACATAACAAAGTTAATGACTCCTTATCTAATTTCAAAACTTACTATAAAGGTAGGGTAATTAAGAGAAATAGAGACCCAAAGCACAGGCCCGGCGAGTGAGTGAGACTACCCGACCTGGGGCCCGTGGGATTCTGAACAGTCCAGGAGCACAGGCCCAGCGAGTGAGTGAGACCACCTGGCCCGTGGGATCCTGAACAGACCCAGAGCGCAGGCCTGGCAAGTGAGTGAGACCACCTGGTACCCACGGATCCTCATTCAACCAAGTGCAGGCCCAGAGCAGAACCCTTCAGCAGAACTCCCTGCAAAGAGGCTAGAGGCAAGACCCACCCAGCT
>NDGM011160228.1:0-12408 GCA_002564305.1 Octomys mimax | reverse complement strand
GGTGGGCTGAGCTGGCCACACACACACACAAAATAAATAAACAAGTATTTAAAAAAAAAAAAAAGCCATCTTCTTTCTCATTTGCACACCTCGTCCCTTGTCCCCAACATTATATCTCCAGTTTGTTGCCTGGCCAGTGTTTTCTTGTCATGTAAGTTGTCAGCTAAGATGTCACCTCCCCGAGGAGTCCTCCTGACCACTTAGATTACAGCAGCCTCTGTTCCTTCCCTTTGACTGCTTGCATGCTCTGTGCTGAAGTGTCCAAGCTGGTCTGGTTACATTCCTGGGACAGAGCAGTGAGGGGACTGTGCACCAGGCCAGAGGTCACGCAGCGGCTTGGGCCAGGGAGGGGACAGAGCTTCCCACTGCTGGGGAAAGTGACTGCATCAGCAGCTTCTTCAGAACTTAGTGGGGTCTCTCCATGACACAAGGGCAGAGAAGACTTGGGACTTCCCAGAAAATGAGCCTCCTGCTGGGCTAGGCATGGAGCTGCTTGGCTGTGGACTGCTCCCAGCGCCTTGATGTGAGCCCCAGGAGAGGGCGGCTGGGGCTGGGCTGTGGGGGCTTCAACAGCTGAGACTTGGGGTGGGTTTGGACTGGTGTTAATGAGAGGGCCTGCTGATCGGGCAGCTTTGCTCATTAGGCCGCGACAGCTCCAGACACAGCCAAAGAAAGCGAGTTGCTTATGCTAATCAAGGCAGCCTGCGTCTCCTGCCTGGCAGTGTCACCAGGAGCCTGGAGTGTGTGCCCAGCTTGTGAGCTACGGTGTGGGAGAGGCAGGGTCCCTGGCGCAGGAGGCCCAACACAGCCTCGACTGGGGCTGTGTGGTAGCCCAGCTCAGAGGCAAAGAGGCAGGAATGATGGTAAAGGCCACTAGAAAGAAAAAGGTCAAAGGACACACACACACACACACACACACACACACACACACAGAGCTGCCTACTCTGACAGGGGCGATGATCCAGGCACCAGCTATCCGAATGCAGCCGGGCGAGACAGCTCAATAGAATAAGTGCTTGCCTGGCAAGTGCAAGGGCCTGAGTTCAATCCTCTGTTCTGCCAAAAACAAAACAAACAAACAAACCCACAAATGCAGCCTCAAGGGATGCGGGACAGCAGGCTGCATCTTGACTCCCAGGCACTTGGACCTTGACTATGCTGCCTCTTGAGTGAGCCAGCCCTGGAGCACAGGGTGGCCATGGGGCAGCCCTCAAGCTTAGGGGCTCAAGTCTGGCCAGAGAGGCTAACCTACAGAGTTTCCAAGTACAGGCTTGGAAAATGCCAAGTTGCTTTCTCCACAGCTGATGAGGCCCTGAGAAAGCTCCTTGGAAACCCACTTAGTCAGCACCTATGAGCACCCACTTCCAGGCACAGGGCCCACAGAGGCACATGGCACCATCCCTGTCCCTGTGTGGAACAGCTTAGCAAGGACTCCACCAGCCATTTCGTGGCTGTAGTCACATAAGCGCAGGCCGAAGTAGAATCCCTAACTCAGACTGCGAGGCCAGGAGGTGACCAGGAGACTGGAGCGGAGGGATGCGTGACACCCTCGCTCGTGTCCACAGGGCCAGTCCTCTGCCACGGAACACCCTGCACCCTCGCCATCCCTGACGTGCTCCACCTTCACAGGGACCTTTTGTGGCAGGGCAATGAAAACTTCTCTGTTTTGAAAACAGAGGCACAAATCGAGGAAGATATAGTCTTGCCATTGCACGGTTGGTTGTGGCTGAGGACAGGGGACGGCAGGTGGAAAAGGCACAGCCAGAGGGGACTGTTAGCAGGGGTGTGTGTGTGTGTGTGTGTGTGTGTGTGTGTGTGTGTGATTCACTCCGCGCTGAAGCTCAGAGCAAGTGACAGCACCCCATGCTCTGGGAGCGCTTTAGCTGAACTTGCAGCGGAAGGCCATCGCCGCTGATTAATTATACCTTCATCAACTATTTAGCACCTCCCTTTGTGGCTGGGCATGGAGCTGGGCTCTGGCTGCCACATCAATATTTCAGATGCGCCTTCCTTCCTGCGCACAGCCAGTGGGTTGGTTGCCCAACTTCAAGAGCGAGACAATCAGTGAGCTCGTGGGTTCCGGAGCCGGACTGAGGGTTCTGTACCCAGGGAACTCTTACAGGCTGCACAGAGGCTTGGGGGGGGGGCGTCGATCAATTCGCCTGCTTTGACTTTTGAGCTTTTTTTTTTGGCTTCCAGGCCTCAGGGACTGAGGTTAAGGGTGATAAACAGCTCTGGAGACAACATGGGGAGAAAGAGTGTTTCTAGGTCTGGACTTTCTCAGCTCCCTTCCCGCCCTGGAGAGAGGCTGGCAACAGGAGGGACGGGGTCACTTGGGCTTAGTGTAGGAAGGGCGGATGGCCGACTCCAGGGGCAGCCTTCCTCCTGTGCAGTCGTGGCGCTCAGTGAGGGCTCTGCTGCTTCAGGGAAGCTTCGGCTCCTTTTCTGACCAAACAGCAGGGCCTTCTACCTCTCCTGGCAGCTCTGGACAGGGCCCAGCTCCGTTTTTTTTTTTTTTTTTTTAAACAATCAAAACAATCATTTGCTTACTGCAACTTTTTCCTATGGGTTGTGAGCTCATAAGGGTGGGGACCAGTCCCAATGTCATCATTGTACCCTGGTGTCTAGCACTGAGCCTGGCACACAATAGGTATTCATTAATATTTGTGAGAAGATGTATAATGAGGGATAAGCCTGGACCGGTTCTTCCCTCCCTCTCTCCCTTCCTTCCTCCTTTCCTCACTCCCTCATTTTCTCCTTCTATCCAGAAGCTGAATTTTTTGGTGTGAGTGCTGGGGATACAAGATATGTCACGTGGCTTGGCCAGGGACAGATGGCCGGGGCTGTGGGAGGCCCTAGGGCCAGGGACTTCGGAATGCTGTGGGCTCACCTGCCCTGCAGAGGCCCCGAAGCAGATGACCATGCAGGCGCATGAGGTAGCTCTGAAGCTGGCTTCCCGAGATTTCCCCACTTCTCTGTCCCCTGCAGGTCCCACAACAAATCCTGTAGGGTAAGCTTCACAGGCTGTCAGGGGAGCGAAAGGCTTGGAGCAGGTGTTTGCGGGAGACCAGCCTGGGATTATAGGCAATCGAATGATCCAGGCCTTGCGGGTGGGGATTGGAGGCCTCTGAAAACAGACATCTCTCTTCCCAGAATGACAGTTCAGGGGACCAGCCACCCTGCTGGCCTGGCTGGCTGAGCTGGCCTGAGGCTAGCCCCAGGCAGGGCCAAACTCTTTTTTACTGGGGAGTGTTTCCTCCCCAAGGCCCAGGAGATTAGAGTTTGTGGCAGGTGTGAGGCCAAGCTCCCCAGGGACCCTGATTCCATTTAGGCCAGCAGCAGGAGTGCCCGTGACAGCAGGGCCCTCCCCTTCTGGCCTGTGAACAGCGAGGGCATTTACTCCTGGGAGTCTGGACTGCTCTCAACCCTGCAAGGGAAACCCAGGCCACAGGCAGGCCATGGGCATGGAGGGCAGTGAGGGGCTGTCACAGTCTCCTGACCCCTCCCCACAGCTCTGTACCACCCGACTGGCAGGGCCAGGCCCGAGGGCGCTGGGAAGCCAACCAGGCTTCCTCTCCTAGAAGCCCAGCCATGGCAATCACTAAAAGAAACATTTGCTCATCGCATAAAATGTAAGCAAGTTGGAAAAGGTAAAATGAAAAGTATAAATCACTTACAAAATTTAACTACTTTACTTTTTTTTTTCTTTCCTAAGAGAAACACGGAAGGGCATGGAATTTTCCACATACCACATAGCATTAGACAGGCTGTCTTACTTTCTTTGTGTTTTTTATTAGTACTATTTCCTGGATATTTTCCCACATAAATACGTACAATTTTAATCTGTTGGTTTTCAATCTGCATACACATGAGAAGCGCTAAGGAGCTCCAATAGTTTCCCGGGCCCCTTCCCGAGGCCCCCCAGCCCCCTGTGACCTTCTGTGGGGTCAAAGGTCTCACACAGACAAGGCCAAGGTCGCTGACACAGCTGCTTGGGAATGCTGATCCACCGGATGAGGAGGGAGACTCCTCAGGGCTTCTTTCAGAAGGCAGGCGGAGGGGCTGGGAGATTTACCTTTAGTGTGAGGAAGTTTTAAAATGTCAGCTCTTAGTGGGTGTCCTGGGTCTGGCAGATTCATCGCTCTGTTCTACGCCCTCTCCTGCAGGACAGTGTTCCGCACATGGGCTCCACTGCCCAGAAGGCCATTCAGAGAGACTCCAGGACATTTGTACAACACACTTCTCCCTCAGGAAAATGGGCCTTGCTTATATGCAAAACCTCTTTCCCCAAGGAAGAGACAGGAAGCAGCTTGCGCTCCATCTTCCATGAAAGGGGAATTGTGATTACCAAGACAGCCTGTTTCCAGAACATTCCAGCTGACCGAGCGGGATTCGACTACTCAAACCCAAACTTGTGAGCTGGAAAAAGAGACTGGTAGGGAAGTTCTGGAAGGCCCCTGAGGGTTCCCATGGCAACCTGCTAGCAGCCGCTCTCACTGGGCTGTGAATCTAAACCCTGAGCTTCTACCTAACTCTTTTCTAGCAGACAAAGCTCCAGACAATCTTAGCGAGGCTGACCTGGGACCACAGCTAACAAGGAAGCTCTTTTCACCCCTGTGACTCTGGTGGTTTGGGGGTGGCCACATTTTACTGTGTTAAGAAAGCGGTTGAGAACTTCACTGTGTGCATGCGGAGCTTTGCAGGCTGGATCTTCTCTGTCCCAACTGCTCTACTCTGCCACCATGGTCCTTGAGTAGCAGAGATAGGCCACACTTGGATGGGCATGGCCTCGTCCCAGTACAGCTTTATGGTCACTGAAGTTTGAATTTTTGTATACATTTTACATATCATGAAATATTATTATACTTTTAGCCATGTAGAAATATATAAAGCTATGGTTGCTAGCCTGTTTAGGGACAGATGCTGGAGGGGCTGGGGAGATAGCTGTGCAAGCACAAGGACCCAAGTTTGATACCCTGTACGATGTGCTGTATTGGCCCTGGAACCCCTGATGCACTGTACTGGTCACTGAAACTGGGCATGATCACACATGCCTATGATCCCAGTACTGGGGAGGCTGAGGCAGGAGGATAACTATGAGTCTAAATCGCATAGCAAAACCCTGTGTCAAAGAAAGAAAGAAAGAAAGAAAGATAGATAGATGCTGGGCTGAATGTGGTTGCTGAACTGTAGTTTAACAGTCTCTGGTATAAAAGACATCTGGATTCAAACTAAGGCAGGAAGAAGGGTAGGTGGGCAGACACTGCAGACTGACAGCCGTGTCCCCAGGGGGAAGTTCTGTCCCTGGGACAATAGGTGGAAGGTACATGCTAGACAAGCACTAGGCCAGGCAGCTCTCTTGGTTTAGGGGCCCGTTGCAGAGTAGACCCTGAGACAAGGATTTGGGTGCAAGTCTATTTGGGATTTGGAGGTGGGGCCAGACAGTGGGTCACTGCTGTCATGATGACGAGGTCAGTCCTGGGAGCAGACAGCCTAGGCTGTCTCCGTGCAGGGGTACAGAATGGCAGTGTTCATTCCTCAGCTCCTGGAGCCCGTGGCCTGAGGTTGCTCGGAGGCCCCCGCTCTTTGTCACCATTTGGTCTTCTCAAACGTTGGGCTCAGCACATGGCTTGTGCTCAGGCACAGAGACCCAGGAGGCCACCGGCATGGACATCGCCTGTCTGCAATGGAGGGTGGTGGGGAAGAGGGGAAGCACTGGGCAGCTGAGAATTCCCAAGGTGGGGGGCCCCCGCTGATGAGCTTGCATCATTCTCACACCCCACTGACAGGTGACCACACCGGCTCCTCCCGAGGGACCCTCCACTCCCTTTGGGTGCCTGTGCCTCAGCCCTGACCTGCTCCCCTAACCTGGCCCGCTTCCTGTTCCCCAGATGCCCCCTGTTGTCTTCAGACACCAGGATCCACCTTCTCACTCCCTGTTCTTGGATTGGAGCGTGACCACGACTTCCCCCCACCTGTGTGGGAGGCCCTGTGGGCCATGCTACTTGCATGCATTCAGGCAAGGATGTCCTACCTGGCTCTGGGGCTCTGTGCCTGTAGGTGGTCCCTATTACTTGGGGACAAACCCAACTCAGGATGTGCCCATCTGGGTGCTGGGGGTGGGCAGGACCCTGGACTACTGCTTCATCAGCTCTATCATCACTGACTGTCCAACCTTGTGCTAATGTCCTCTGTGCATCCCCTGTGGTCCTTCCAGCCATTCTGGAGGGGATGGGGTGGAGAACCTGAGGGACCCCCCCATCATCCTCATGGAGCAGATGGGGTCCTTGGAGGCAAAGTCTCAAGGTCAATAGCGATGGAGCTGGGCTTTGAACCTAGGTCAGTTTTCAAAGTATGTGGTCTTTGTTTTGTACATGAATGCTTGTCCTTGCATATCCTTCCATATATAACATATATAGTATACATGTAAGTCATAAAGCACAACCATCACATAAACACCGATAAGCCAACATAACCAAACATCTTATGGCTTTTTACTATACCATGCTACTAAGTGAATACATCATTTCTGAACTTCCTAGTATTCTTGCTTGCCTGCTTTCACAATGATAAACTACAAGATGTGCTGCTATCAAAATACCGAGTCTGTGAAATTTCTGAAGAGCACACTTTTATGTCTCGGCATTGTGGACCCTGGTAAGCTCAAAGATAAGGTTCTAGCATCAAACACAACCTGAGAGCTTGGCTCTCGCTGTGTCCACATGGGGCTGGAGGTGGAAGGTCAGAGGGAAGCAGCCCCCTAGCAGGGTCCTCAGCTTGATGGGCAGCTGCCATTCTCAGCCATGAGGGAGGAGGCCGACCTCAGACACCCACCCAGGGTCATCCTGGCAGCATCTCAGTTTTGGAAAGGACCCATGCAAGCCACGGCAGAGGCAGACGATTATGTTTGAGACATGTTCCCTGGGGTAGGATTATATGTCTTCCATGGATGGCAGGTTTAGCATTGGACTTTCTCTGGTCAATGAAATGAGAAGGAAATTGAGCAGTGGTGGGTATTGTACCTGAGCAGAAGCTTCTGGAATCAACCCTGAGTCGCCTGTTCTTTTTCCCAGCACCATCTAGGACAGAGGCTGCCTGACCATCAGCTTGGGGCCTGGGTGAAGATGACACAGGATATCATCCTGTGCCACCACTGAGCTGCACAGGATATGTGACACCGGTGACGGTTCATCCTCACTGTTGCTTTGGGGACATTTGTTACCGCAGCGACTCCAGTCTCACCCTAACTGGTACATCATGCTCTTTCCACCAAAGGACAATGGCTTCCAGAGTGGGCGTCATCAGCAGTGGCTATTTTCTTGGGAGACTGAATTAATCAACAATGCAGAAAGCCACAGTTGACAGGTTAAATCAGGTTAAAATCACCCCTTTCTGTGTGCACATGGAGGGTGACACATTCAGGAGCTAGAGAGTGCTTTTAAGATAACAGGCATCTGGGGAGTGGTGTGGCCCCTCTCACCTGACTTCTGGGGTCCCTCACTGCTCTGCTTATTTAACACTGAGGCTACAAGTTGAGGCGGAGGCCTGGGGCCGTGAGCCCACTGTGGTTCTTGTAGTGGTGCTCGCTGGGCCAGAGGGTGACAGGAGAGTCCCCGACCCGTTAGTTAGGGCGCATGTGCTGCCCTGTGCATCTCTATCCTTAGCCGTCCTCCAGCGAGGCCATCAGAGGAAGGCTCGCCAAGGTCCGCTGTCATTCCTCATAGCTTTCACTTCCTTCTTTTTCTTATTTATTTATGGTCACAGCCGGCGAGGTGCCCGTAGTGGCTCCTGTCTGTCCGTACAGAAGAGAGGCTTGCAGATGTATAGTGTGCTAGGGAGGGAGAGAGAGGGTCAGGAGAGATGAATCCATCCTGGCCATAACGAGCATCGCGGGGACGGCGGAGGAAGGGAGGAGACGACACATTTCATTCTAATTAGGCCCGGAAGCTCATTACTGGGAGCAGAGCAGGAAATGATCAAGTAGTTGCACCCTGAAAAATGCCTCTTTTGGGTTCCTGGGGAGCATGGTAGCCTAAGAAACACCATGGGCCAGTAGCCCCCCAACCGGGGTTCCTCATGGCAGCCTAGGAGTGGGGAAATGCGGTGGGGAGGGATGGTGTTTTCCAAGAATTTGAAAAAGGCCCTAATGGAAGTCAATACCATTTATTTCTGATAAATGCTCCTACCGTGCACAGGTAGACACTAGAGATGTCGAGTCTCTTTGTTTGGGCCTGGAATTTTACCAGCACAGGCGGGAATAGTCACAAGCCTCATGGCTAGCTGGTGGCATGGTGAGGATTTCCAGGGTTGCGGTGGTAGCCCTGGCACATCTGGGTCCCTGGAATTTCTCGGGGAACACTGACCATCATCGTTCACTGCACAGGGGAAGAGAAAGTGCCGTTATCTAGTTTTGGCAGGAACAAAGTCGTCCTTGAATGTGACCTTCTGGCTGGGTAAAGTAATAAAGAAATGGCCTTTAGTGACTAGGGAGGGGCAGGAAATGGGGAAAGGGAGAAGCAAATGAGGATCAGCTATGATTGATCAACTACTAGTACCATGCAGTATGCTAAGTGCAGTAAACCAATCACCGCAAGCCTCACAGCCGCATTTAGGGGCTGGGGACAGTGACTGTCAATCCAGCCACTCACTAGCAGTGCTTATAAGTGCCTCTTAGGAAGTGGACACTTTGCTACTGCTGGGGACACTGAAGTGCACAAAGCAAAATCCCTGTCCCAGTGGAGTTTAGAATAAACAAATAAATACACACAGCACGTGCCTACGTCTAGGCTTTCTGCTCTTTGTATTCGGTGTGTGGAGATAGCGTTTCACTATGCAATTCAGACTGGTCTTGAATTTGGGGCAGTCCTCCTGCCTCAGCCTCCCAAGAGCTAGGAGGCCAGACGTGTGCTCCCACACCCAGCTGCATGTGTGTTTAAGTATCCACACGCACACCCACGCTTCCTGGCCCCAGCATCACCATTCTGAAGCTGAGAAGCTCTTGGCTCTTATGTGCCCAGAGGTGTATTTAGGGTGGGATGAAGCGGCAGGAGGAATGGGCCAGGGAGCTGGGCTTTGCAAGGAGATCCCTGAGCCCCTGCTAGGGCAAAAGGCCGAGCCCTGGGCCCAGAGCAGCGGAGAAAAGACAGAAAGCCTTCAACCGGCTGGTACGGCAGGCAGGCAGCGAGCAGATGGCCGAGGGCACCAGTGGAGGTGTGCTGCTTTGAGTGCCTCCATGAAGGAGAGTAGGAGTGCTGTGGCAGAGTCTGTGGGGCAGTTGACCTAGACTGGAGGACTCAGAGGCTACTCCCCTGGATAAGGGGGCCATAGCAAGGGGACCCTGAACAATGGGACCAGGCAGAGAGAAGGGGAGCCAGCATTTTTGGCAAGCAGATGCCTGATGGTGCAGAGGCCCCCAGGCAGAGGGACCCAGAGCTTTGTAGAGCTGGGAGGAAGGACAATCGGTGGGAGAGGTGAGGAGCGGTGAGAAGCGTGTCTTCCCCAGGCCGCTCTTCTGGTTCATGAGAGTGAGGAAGCTGTGATTATATCCTCATTTCCAGCTTAATGAAGGAGAACTTAGAGGTAATGTTACTTTTGTTGATTTTTGATTTCTTGTTCAAATGTTTTTTTTTTTTTCCAGAGAGGGCTTCCCTCACAGCTGGATACTGATACATAATCCCTTCCTTGCTCTCGCGGGCATTTGCTGTGGACAGGGACATCCCCCTTCCCTGGCCTGCTCCCTCGGTGAGCGCTGCTTTATGTTGTGTGGTAAATGATGTTTGGGGCTAAAAGATGCTCCGTCTCGGCCGGCCACCAGGCCCACGCTTCCCTGCCTGTGGAGAGCCTCTCCCAGGGCTTTGCTCCTGCTCAGCAACAGAACTCCTGTGACGACCTTCAGAAACAGTGCTTTCTGCTCAGCTCGGAGCAACCCATTAAGGCCCGATGAGAGGACGAGCTGGCCTCTGGCTTCTCACTAGGGTGGTCTACAAGCCAGGCACACCTCTCATATCTAAACAGGTTAGAAATGCAACCTCTGGGGTCACTGACTGGAGCTGCAGACTCAGACATTTGCATTTGTTTTTGCAAGGTCCCCAGGTGACTGTCATGCACAAGAAGTTTGAAAGCTCTGCTCTAAAAGACCTTCAAAAATGCACCCAGCCTGTGACAAAATCCTCCCTTAATCTGGAGACCTTGGCAATGCACACATTCCAACCAAAGCCATCCAGCCCAAACTTCTGTTACAGACTGTCTCGGTTCCTCTTCTTTTGTTGCTGGGACAAGTACTCAACAGCCAAAATGAGGGAAGGAAAGGTTTATCTAGCTCACAGTTAGCAGAGCTTTCAGTCCATACTCAGCTGGCTCCAAGGCAGAGCGGCACATGGCAGATGGCACCCTTTCTGGCGGCGGCAAAGAACAGAGAGCAAAGGGAGCAGCAGCAGCTTAGGCAGCTAGCTGGCCTCTCTCCTCTTCTTGCATTGTATTGCAAATTACCTGCCCCAGGGTGGGTGCAGCATCCACACCCACAATAATCAATCACAAACTCCAGCAGCTGCCCCTTGACTGCATGAGGCTTTGAGGGGACACTGTGACACAAACCACAGTATGAAATGCTAATGTCACTCTTCCACTCGGTGGCATAGAAGGAAGTGGGTTCTGGTGTGGTTATTCTTTGAGTCTCACTATTTATAGGCAGGAAGACCCTGCGCAGACAATCTAGTGGCTGTTACTCTTTGTGAAATGGGGATGACATTGTCTCTCTCAGAGGGATTTTGTGGGATATAAAGCACTCTGTGCTCCATTCCTTTGTGCGGCCCCACTTTTCTGTACAGTTTTGGACTGGGGAGCTCAAAGGAAAATAGAGGGCTTCCTAATCCTAAACAGTAATGTCAGGCAGATGTTTAACTAATAGCTTGAGAAAAGCATGTGATTTCCGAAAGACAACGTGGAAAGAAGTGGAATGCTAATTTCAGGATTACTTCAGAGTTCAGAGTTAAAGCCAGCCCCCAGCAGTGGCTATCGGGAAATCATTTCTGATTCTTAATTGAAAGTTCTTATCTAGTATGTGGGGTGTGTGTGTGTGTGTGTGTGTGTGTGTGTGTGTGTGTAGGGTGGGGACTGGAGAAAGGGTGGGGGAAGTCTTGAACTCCTGAAATTCTGTCCAATGTCCCAGGCTTGTGTGTTCTTCTGAGAGGTTGTGCCTCATTCTCCAGGGAGGGTAGGAGGGGGTGGGAACAAGAGAGACGGGAAGACGCCACATTCTCTCTGGCTGCGCAGGGTCTCACTTGTGGAAAGGACACAGTGTTGGAAATGTTCCAGGTGCTTTTCTGGGGCAAGGGGCCGTCACTTTCTGAGAACTGTGCCCCTCGACAGCAGAGTACAACAACGATTTCTGGAGCTGCCCACATGGGGGCTAGGGAGCCGCGCCACAGAGAGATGCCCCCGCTTCTCCCCACCTCCTCTGACAAATCTCTCTTCTGTGCCTTGGTTTCCTCCTCTTGGGGGGTGACAGCAGCCTATGCCCACTTTGCGGTGTTATCTCGTGATCTACACAGAGGAATCTTTGAAGGTCTTAGACCAAACACCTGCAAGTCTGTAGGTGCTCAGAAAAATGCCAAATGCAAGTGTAAAATGTTCTATGACATTTTATTTTTTGTGGCCATTAAAACTTGCCCCGAGGTATGAGTGAAGAAGGGAGGATGCAGAGCATTGCATTTGGTGCCGTATCATCACCCAAGTCCCTTGGGCCAGCCCTTTGCTTCATACCACGGCATCTACCTTGCTATCTATGCAGTGGACTGAGGACATGCCAGGCTATAACAGCAGCCTTCACTCACTGAAACCTAAGGCACTGGCCTATCCCAAGCTAGGTGTTTTTCATGCATGACTTCATGTCCTGACATCCGCCAAATGATCAGTCCCCTTACTACAGAGCAACCGCTTGCGGCTGAGAGATTATTGGTTTGCCTCAGGTGAGAAGCTAGACGTGGAGTTTCACTGCAAGTCCAGGAATGTCTGAACCTGAGATCAGTGTGCACCAAGCCACCCTGTAGAGATCTCTAGGGCCTTTTTGCCTAGTGGAATTTGAAGATTGCAGATATGTGTTAGCTGGTATTATTTTAAATGACTTTCAGAGTGACAGTAAAATTCAAGGTTCATGCTTAACAGGTCTTCACATTGTATCAACTCTGATGCAAGGAGACCCTGAGAGCCATGCAAGAGGGAAAGAGCATACCTTGCCCTGGAGGAGTTTCAAGAGTCCAGAGGGTGTGGGAGACTCAATATCTCCAGGCCTCCAATCCTATTGCAAGTGGGTCTCCGGGTTCCTCTTCCCCTACCTCTGCTGAGCTGAGCTCCTAATTCTTCTTACCCCGCCTATTTCCCATAAGTCTCCTGCTATGCCCCAGAGGTGGG
>NDGM011160220.1:0-10863 GCA_002564305.1 Octomys mimax | reverse complement strand
TGTGTGTGTGTGTGTGTGTGTGTGTGTGTGTGTGTGGCCTGTGTGTGGCCAGCTCAGCCTGCTGGCTGGCATGTGGTGCTGGGGGATTGAACCGCGGTCCCTGTGGTGCTGTTGACCACTGAGCCATCTCACCAGCCCTGGATCCATTCTTACTGTGTTAAGAAGATAGCTCATCCTGTGCCACATAGCTCTGAAGTTCTCCTAAAAGCGATTCTGGACTGTGGTAAGATCGAGTTAATAGAGGCAAATAACTGAACTTTTTATGAAGTGCTACAGAGAGAGAGGGAAAGAGAGAAAGAGAGAGACAGAGAGAGACAAAGACAGAGACAGAGAGAGAATATGAACATAGGAATATAGATCTGTGGGGATTTTAAAACTGAAAACTGTTAACAATGTGTTCTTATTGTGTAGGTTATAACTAATCTTTTTACTCAAAGATGCTCAGAAAGGCTGGCATGATTCACCATTTTCTTTCCTCCTGTTCCTCCTCCTCCTCCTCCTTTTTCTCTTTCTCCTCTTCCTCTTTCTATTCCTCTTCCTCCTCCTGTTGCTCTTCCTCTTCCTCCTCTTCTCCTTTTCCATTTTCCATCCTCAGGAATTCTGCAATTTTGTGCTGACACTTAGTCCTCAGCTTCCAAAGAGAACCTTGTTGTTTTCCTTGATATTTATTATGAGTAAAAATAAATGTGTGGCCTGTTCATATTTGCAACACACCCCAACAAATCCTGATGGAAGCAAATGGTTGGTTAAATGTAAAGTATTCACTGCAACTCATAGATGCATTTAACTGGGCAAACAGAAATACACTGGAATATGCTGACAGCAATGGAGAGCATTAGCCAGTCTCTTTGTGTATGTTTAATGTGACATGAGACTTTTTAACACATGAACTAAGCAAAAGTCACTGGTGGCTATTTATTCTTGGCAACCAAAACTACTTCGTTTATAGTAATGTGGTTAAAAATGTTTTATCTACCTAAAAAGTTTAGAGACCATTGAGGTCCCTTGCTATCATGAAATGTATGATTTTGCAGACAAATTAGTAGGTAAATACTTCAGGTTCAAGGTATGACATTACTTCCCTATGACAGAAAAAACACAAAGTGGGTTTCCAAGGAAAGTAAAATAGGTAGAGAATCAATGTCTGTGGAGGCGTTGCTGGGGACACATTCTGACCGTTCTAAACTGTTAGTAGGCTATAAACCAGTCCATTTCAACTCCTGAGTTCATGGCTAGTTTTCCTTTGTCTTTGACCCAGCAGCTCACAGTTCTACAGGTTACCAAGCCCTTGGAGAGTCCCAGGAGCTAGGTATAGTCATGTGATGTAGGGAAGTTAGATATAAAGGGAAGAAAAGAAATACTAGTTACATAGCTATAATATAAGACACCTCATAGAATATTTAATTGTACTATCTCAATCCTGGTAACATTGCAGGAATAAAGGGATTTGAATAATAAAAACACAATCATAAATGCAAAAAGCCCATAATATTTTCCACTATATAACAGAAGAAATATTTAAATTTTAAGAAAAATTTTATGAAGGTAGAAGAAAGACTGTTAGAGCCAAGGGGGTAGTTTGGAGAGGAAATGACCCAAGTATGTTATATGCATGTGCACACACGCCCAAGTGAAACCAGCAGTGTATGTGACTACTGGGTACTAATAAGAAACATTTAATGTTTCAAAATCATGTAAAAATATTAGCAAAGATCCTTAGTTCCTTTGTGATACTGTATCAAAATACACAGGACTTGGTAATTTATAAGGAGTACAAGTTTATTTCTCACAGGTCTGGAGGGCATTAGTCTGAAATCAAGGCGCTGGACTGTGAGGCCTCAGTCACTCTGCTTCCAAAATGCTGGCATATTCCAGTACCCTCAGAGGGCATGCGGATGACAGAGGCCTGAAAGGGGCCTGGGGATCAGCCCCTATCATGCTCCTTTATAATTGTATTAATCTGCCCAGGGGCGGAGCCCTCATAATCTACACGCTTCCCTGGGGATTTTTTCCATCCTATGAATTTGGAGGAGACACTCAAACCATGACAGTTACAATACAGCAGTTCTCCAAAGGAGAAATATAAATAGAAAAAAGTATGAAATCATTAAATTTCATAAAAGTGATAAAATTTTTATTTTTTACCAGTACATTAGCAATTTAAAAAAAAAAAACAAAATCTAGTGTTGGCAAGTATGCAAACAAGAATCCTTATGAAGTTTCAAATGACTTAAAACGTGCCACAAATTCTCTGGAAGCTGATAACACACTCTACAATTTTTTTCTAAGATATTTCAAATCTCTGGGCCCAGTCATTCTCTGCCTAGGGCTTTATCCTAGAGACATGATTATAAATATGTGAAAATATATACGAATATTTATAAATTTGAAAATCATTGAAGTATTTTTATAGAGGTTTCAAAAATCCTAAATGTCAAATAAAAAATCAACATACTTTCTGTTGCTAATTCACATAAATTAAAGGTACAAAATTATATTTAACAATTTAGTAAATTTTTCATTAGTAAATGGAGTACAGGTTGAAAATAACCAATGTTTTAAAATCTCATTTCTGGAAATATTTTATAATACATATTTATATAAAATCTTAAACTTCAATTTCATACGCATAGAATGTACATATGCACATGTCTGTTGTTACCCTACGCCAGGTCAGCTCTTTGACTATTGCTCCCTCAGGGTACCTGGAGGCCACTGCTGCCCCTATTTGTGGTCACGCCCTGGCACTCCTAAACTATGCTTACTCTTAAAGTTCTCACTTATCTTCAGCTACAGTCTCTTAGTCCCTCGAGAAGTGGATGTACTATCAAAGCCATGTTTTTCTATCAGTACACTCTGTTATAGTTTAGCCAGAGAGAGATCACAAGGGACTCCCCAGTCACTCACAGAGCTGGTACAAGAACTGAAGGAAAAGGCTTTAGATGAAATTTGTAGAAGCAATTTCCATAATAGCACAATGGCTGGACAGAGAGTGAAGCGCCATCTCTGTGATGGTTGGAAAGCTATTGCCATAGCACTTAACTCATGAACACATCTCGGTTTGCTGACATAATTTGTGTAGCAGATTACTACTCCAGTTCACTACTCTCCTCTCGTGACTCGGCTCTGCCTTGCCCTCATGTAAGTGCTTGGTAGAGTCTTAAATAGATGCTGCAGTGAATATCAGCTAAGGGGGTGGATTACTTGCCCTGCCTCTGCATACTAGGAAGCTGTAAGATTGGCTGTTGGCGTAGGCAAGCCGGCTTCCTCGACAGTTGACTCGCTCGCAGCACAGCATCCACGCACACCATTCTTCCAAGCTACGTTTCTGTAAAAAAATGCATTTTCCCCCAAATATAATGAGACTATCCTTCTTATAAACAAAAAAATGCTCATCTTGTTTCTGGAAAAAGACACTCAAAATCTCATCAGTAGTTGCACTAATCATTTTCCAGTTTAGTTGTACTTCTACTGTAATATTCTGTTAAGTCTAGGACTAAAATAGCAAAGGGAAATTAAGCAAATACGTATCTGATCATGCAAAGAAGAACACATTCATAGCTACTACAACCTTTATTTCACAAAGGTCAGGACAGCTTAGTTCAGATTTAGTTTTCTGTGCTGCGCACTCGTAGCCAGTGTCCCCAGCCTTCTTTACCTGGTGGGGAGGTACAGCAGGGCTTCCTCTTTCAGATCTTAACTGGCCCTCCTGTAGGGACGTTCTCAGAGTAGCAGAGTCTCCTCATTTCCAGACGTCTGCTTTCCTTGCTTCACTGGGTATCTGCAATAATATTTCTCCTTCTTAACGAAGGCAAATATTCTCAGAGAAAGGAGTCCCCAGCAGCACAACCACCAAGGAGAAAATGTAGAATTCTCATGGAAAGCCCTGAAAACCTCTACTAAATTCCCAGGCCAGAAAAAATAAATTTGGACAGGACAAAAGCAAAGATGAATCCCTTTTTTAAGGAAAATCATCTACTTTGGTTTCAGTAAGTTGAAAGCAAGTAAAGTGACTCGGCAGAGGAAAAAATAGTCTTCAGATACTAGAATTATCAGGCTTAAAGCATAAAATGACATTATTTGTTCAACTATAAAACATGTAATTAAATAAATGAGCAAGGCCCAAGAGATTTTAAAAAGATGATGGAAATTTTAAACTAATAAAGCAAATTTTAAAAATTCAATAGTAATTCTATGCATGAGATAAATAGCAGAGTAGACAGAGCTGAAAAGAAAAGTAGTGTTGATCTTAAGTAGAGACTTAGAGAAAATGTTCAGAATAAAACAAGGAAAAAAGGAGAGAGAGAGAGAGAAAAAATGCATATATAAATTAAAAATATTTCGATGAAAGATAATGCATAGAAGATAGAGTGAGGTGTAGCACTTGCCTAATCAGAATCTTCTAGGAAGAGACCAGGACAGCGGCAACGCCACTGCTTGTGCACTGTAATGCGAGAGCAGACCCAGAACTGCAAGTCCCCAGTGCGACAGCAGAGCTGTGTGGCAGCAGAATGCAGTGCCCGAGGAAGCGCAGCACGGAGCAGCCGAGACTCCCAGCCGCGGTGATCCACGACGAGAGCAGCCAGGGAGAAGGGCAGAGGCCAGGCCCCAGGATGGAGGGAATGATATCAGCAGCCCACAGTAACCCGCGCCGCTGGCCTGCATCCATCAGAGAACAGAGGGCTGCTCGCGCCACTGGAAGCAAGGGTACTCCTTGGCTTCAGTGGCAACCACAGTGTGGGGTGAGCAGACAGAGGGGTCTCCAGAGGAAGCAGGGCACCACAAAGATCCGCAGGCCTTAAAGATAGGCGTGCAAAAAGCACTGGGCCCCAGTGCTGCAGATCTTGAAAGAAACCACTCACTCAGCGACACACGAAGAACACAGGAAATGTTTTAACCTTTTTAAAAAATTTCCCTGCTTTGCAGTATTTTTATTTTTCCTTCACTATTTTTTTCAGGGTTAGGCTATGCTGTCTCCAAGGGCCTCCCCAGCAGAGGAGCAGCGGAGATCCGAAGAATAAAGCCTGGGGCTTCCTGCCGGGTGGAGAAGGCGGGGTCCCTTTGGTGGCTGGTGGGCACTGGAGAAAGCTACCAATTTGAACCATGCTTTTAACGAGTTGTTAAGGAAATAAACTTTTTAACTTCTTTTGATTTTTTTAATCTTTTCTCTTCCAATGTTTTCTCTTCCTTTTTTCATCTGGTCTTACTGTTTATCTGTTTTCTTCTTTGTTCTTTCCAGTTACCTATCACTATTAATTTCCTCTTGCTCCTGAATAGGCCTCCATTATAGTTTCCTCTCTTACTTGTCCTATTCCACTGATTTTTCAAATTCTATTTTTATTCTTAACTCATTCTCCAGTTCCCCATTCCCTCCACCTTTCCTAGATAAACTATTAACCTTTATAAATATCTACATAAAATTAAACAGTATTAATAAAGTAGTGTTAATAGTATTACTAGAATTAAAAATAAACAGCTATTGCTATTGAATACTGTAATATTTTTAGTAGAAATAAAGTTGTTCCGTGTGGTAGGTATCTCCTATAGGTCAACAGTAGGCTAATTTTTGTCTTCTCTGTGTTCATATTGCAATTATAGATCACTTTTCTTGGGCAAAGGTGATACTTTGTCTTTTGGGGACGTCAATATTTAATTTGTATTTAATACTATAATTGATGCTGATTTCATTGCCATAACAAAGTTATCATAGCTGTTGTTATTAACTGTGGTTTTCTTGAGATGCAAAAACCTAGATTGTCTTGGGGTCATTAACAATACTGTGGCCTACTCTGGGAACACTGGGTTTCAGGCCAAACACGATGCAGCCTCGCATCTCAGGCAAACAGGGGTGGTTGGACCTGGGACAGAGACAAAGGCAGTGATTGGCCACACTCAGAGAACATCATGGAAAAGTAGACATTAACTGAAATATTCTCCATATTAGAAACACAGCTTTCCCCTACAATGGACCTGAAAGCCTCAACACAAAACAAAAATAGAAACATGAGCAGCCACACCAGCGAAATGCCTGCAAAAATGCCCAACTTCTTTGGGCAAAAATGCCCAAAGCTGATGTGTGCAATGGTGCAGAGGATGAGACAGAAAGACACAGGCTTAAGCGATCCAAAACAATATCAGGGGGAGCACAAAACAGTTCGGGAAGGCCACTGACAAGATTGCAGAAAAAAAAAAATTAAACACAACAGTAAGCCTAAAGAAGACATTAATAAAAAGTTAAAATAGTTGAATAAAAAATACAAAACGTGCATGACCAGCATAGAATAGGATCAGTCGATAAAAGTGCTCCAAGTAGAAAGTCAAAGATAAAAACTATAAATTTTTTATTTTATTGAGAAATAGCAATGAGAGTTTCAAAACTGATTAATAAGATAGTTTCAATAATTAATACATTGTACATTGTTATCTTCTTAGTAATTATCCATAGTAGAAGATGCAGATAGGATATCCTGTCCAAACACTATTAGTACAAATCTTTCTTCTCATTGAATTTAGAGAAAGTAGCTGTATATCTATCCTATTCTGTGTATACAGATACAAAGTGGTCCTTCCCTTGTATCCCCTCTTTTTGTTTAGTCCTGTCAGAGGTTGGTATTCCATTGACATCTGAATACTATAGATGCGTGAATTCTGCAAAGCCATCCAACACAGTCCAGCAGTCCACAATAGTAGTGGGTGATCCGCAGAGGTTGTTGACCTGAGCCTTTTGCAGCTCAGCATATTGATATGGATTTACTTCGTTTTTATATTTTTCTGTTGGATGGTTAACACCAAGATAAAGCAAGACCTGTATAACAGTTATATTGAAAATATGGGGGGCAGAATTTACCAATGTGAGGCCAGAGTCCCAGAACTAGAAAACAAGGCTGTTGGCAGCATCAATTAATGAGAAGTATCTTTAAGGAAAGAAAGAAACAAGCGAACAAACCTGAAAAATGGATCCAGCAGCTTGTAGATGATGCACAAATAATATAATAACCTAGTAATAGCTAAAAACTTTGCAAAGAACATAAAAGAATATAACATTCAAATAAGAGAGTCGCATAGAATCCCAAATAGCCAAGGTTAGAAAAGCACACAGCACATCATACTCGGAATCCCAAATGTCCAACACAAGAACAGAATGCTTAAAAAGTAGTTATAAAAAAGCAACGAATCACAAAGGAAAAGGGTTAGAATTGCTACAGACTTCTCCACACAAACTTAAAGAATCAAAGGCCGTGCAAGCTTGGAGCAAAGTGTTTCAAGCCTTTAAAAGATAAATTCTAACCCAGGACGATATATTCTGCAAAGCTATCTTTCAAAATTAATACAGAAATAAGATACTTCTGTGATAAAGAGCACCTAAAGAAATGCATGAGCACTAAACTAGCACTTCAGAAAATTTTCAAGAACACTCTATGTATTAGTTACTCTTCTCTCATTGCTGGGACAAATACCCAACTCTCAAAATGAGGGAAGGAAAGGTTTACTTAGTTCACAGTTACTGGAGGTTTCAGACACTGGAGGAGAGGCTGGGTGCTGCCCTGTCCAGGATGACCCTCTCCACCTCTCTGAGAGAGCACAGGCTAACAGTTTAACCGTTCTCGCGCCTCTGGCCCCGCCCTGGCCCTCGGGCCCCGCCCCCTCGGCCTGCCCTGGTCCTCTGGCCCGCCCCTCAAGCCCCTCACTGCTACTCCAGCAGTGTCTGCCCCATGACTTACATGAGGCTTTGGGAGGACAAGTAGACACAAACCATAACACGAGATAATAAAGTTAATGAAGAAACCCTAGAACGAGATAATAAAGTTAATGAAGAAAAAGTATAGTAGAATGAATACACTAAGTAGTTAAGTGGAAGGAAAAGAAGAAATCACCTGTAAAACTATGGCAATGATATGAATAAGTTAACACTATCAGTAATAACTCTCAATGTAAATTATTTTAATTCCCCAATTAAAAGACAAAAATCTGGCAGAGTGCATTAAGAAACAAAATACAACAGAATGCTATAGACATAAAACTCTCATGGCCTAAAAATATCTATGGATAGAAAACAATGCTCAGTGCAATAGGACCCCAAAAAAGCAGGGTGTAGCAATCATATTTAGAATGTCAGGGCATGTCAGACACCTGGATATGGTGGGGGAAAATCATGGGGAATACAGGAAGACAGAGAGACAAGAGTGAAAGTACAAGGGGACCAGGAGGAGGTGGCTTCTAGTGAGCAGGGTGGCAGCCTCCACTGCCAACTCACTTTTATTAGGCAGAAAGAAACTCAGGGGGATACGATCATGAATCATTCATGACATGATTGACAGACACTTCAAAAACTAAGAGGTGGAACTTCAAAGGCGGAACAGGTGAAAAGGAGAGCAAGCCCTTGTCCACACCTCTGTCAAGTTAAGAGGGCACTAGCTTGCTTTCTGTTGCATTCAATGATCTTATCTTGTCCTGAGAGGACTGGGATTATGAGTTTTCCCCCATATAGCCAGAAAACATGGAGCTTTCCATACAATTTTCCATTTTCTAAGCAAGACAATAAGTGCCTTGAGACTGTGGGGCTTAGGTCAGAATCTTAACCCTTACACAGCCCAGTCCACAACAAAAAGTGGGCTGCATTCCAAAACTCATGAAAAGTGGCAAAGAAGGTCACTAATATTAGTTAAGGGGACAACTCAACAAAAATAGGTAACAAATAGTCACATAAATGAATCAAAAAATGGTGCACTCAACTTCATAACACTAGTACTAGTGGACATAAAATATCAAATAAACAGGAATACAATTATAGTGGGGGACCTCAATATTCTACTACCACAAATAAATCAACTAGACAAAAACAATGAAATAACAGAGTTGAACAAAACCTTCAAATAAATGGACTTAAATTTCTACAGAGTATTCTACTTAACAATAATAAGATACAAGGGCCAACCAAATAGCTCAGCAGATTAAAGTGCCTGCTTAGACAGACTGAGGGCCCAGAAGTTCAATCCCTGGGCTTCTGTGCTGGCCCTGCCCCCAGGGTGTGCTGAGATGGCAAATAAGACTGGGCATTGCAATGTGTTAATTATTGAAACTGTCCTACCAATTTGGATTGAAACAGTCTCATCGCTATTTGTTTCTCAATAAAATTATAGGGAAAAAATTAAAAATTAAAGAAAAGAAAAGAAAAAAAAAGACTGGGCGTGGTGGTGCTCCCCTGTAATCCCAACACTTGAGAGGATCCCTATAAGTCAGATCTACACAGTGAGACCATGTAGACCCTGTAAACCCTGTCCTAAAATACAAAAAATGAATTAATTAATAAAAAGATAACACATTTTTTCAGCAGCTGAGAACATTCTTCAAAATAGGCCACATTGCAACTAATAAATCAGTCTTAAGTAAATATAAAACAATTTGAAATATGCCATGTATTTTGTCCTGCTATTGTGTAATGAAATAAATGACAAAAGAAAACAGAAATTATGCAAATGTACAGAAACTACATAATGCTGCCATAAGTAAATAATGGTTCCAGAAGAAAATAAACAAGACAGTTCCTAGAACTGAATGATAATCCCAGTACAACAGCAGGATGTATGAGACACAGCAGAAGCAGTCCAGAGAGGGAAGTTTATAGCTATCGGTGCCCACATCACAAAAACAGAGTAAGTGCAAATGAATGTGACTAATTATGCAACTCAAGATCCTACAAAAGGGCCAGCCAAAGAGCTCAGCAGATTAAACTGCCTGCAAGCAGGCGCAGGGGCCAAGGGTTTGATCTCCAGGACTGCCCTGCCAGCCCAGCCCCGGAGTCACTATGAGACTGCAATGGAGACTGGGCGTGGTGATGTGCACCTGTAATCTCAGCTCTTGGGAGGCTGTAAACAGGTGGATCACTACAAGTCCAATCTAATAGTGAGACCGTGAACACCCTGCAGACCCTTCTCAAAAATACAAAAAAAAGGAAAAAAAATCCTAGAAAAAGGAGAATGAACCACACCCAAAGCAGGTACAAGAAAAGATATAAAGATCAAAAGATAAATACATAAAATTCAGTCTCCCAAAATGCAAATGACTTAACTAAGAGTTAGTCTTTGAAAGAATAAGTGAATTGATAAACCCATAGGTAATTGAACAGAAAAAAAAACCCAAATCAATGCAATTAGAAGTGAAAAAGGGCCAGTCCTAGCCCAGGCCCAGTGAGTGTGTGGAAGAGCTTCAGGCTACCCTGAGCCGGCGGGACCCATTACATGTCCCAGGCCAGGCACAGTGTGGGTGAGACCCTCTTCCACCCCCTTGGGACGCCCACCACCACTCCGCAGCATGTCCCCCACACCACCCCCCGAGTAGGAATTTCTGCCATGTTCTGGGAACCCCCAGACCCAGTCCTAGCCCAGGCCATGTGAGTGTGTGGGAGAGCTTCCAGCCACCCTGCACCGGCAGGACCTACTACTTGTCTCAGCCCAAGCACAGCATGGGTAAGAACCTCTTACACCCCCTTGGGAAGCCCCCCACCACTCCGCAGCACCTCCCCCACCCCACCTGCCGAGTAGGAATTTCTGCCGCATTCCAGGAACTCTAGACCTAGTCCTAACCCAGGCCTGGTGAGTGTGTGGGAGAGCTGCCTCTTCCCCCTACTCTAACTTATTCCCTCCAGGCTCAGCTCAAGCCTGGCATACAGGCCTGGGGTGAAACCCTGTATCTGCAATCCCTGCAGAGAGTGTAGAGGATAGAACCACCCAGCTAATCCAGGAGCACATAATCTTTCCAGAGGGGCACAACAGGTTCACCCCCAAAAGCAGAAGCAAGAAGGAGCTGAGCATAGCAGCCAGACCCAAGCCAGGTACAGCTGGATAAATCCAAACTTTGTAGATC
>NDGM011160213.1:0-11410 GCA_002564305.1 Octomys mimax | reverse complement strand
GATTCCAAGTTTGAGCACAGTCTGGGCAATTTAGACCCTGTCTCAGAATTTTAAAATACGAGTAAAAAGTGCCCTGAATGTAGCTCAGTGCAAAGGTCTTGGTTTAATTCCCAGAGGCACGCACAAAAACTCTTAATAGGCGCCACACACTGCGCTAGCTCCACCCCCAACAGCCCCAGGGTGCTTGCACCAAGCCACATCCCCAGCCCTTGCAGTATTTTTTGAGACAGGGTCATGCTAAGTTCCTAAGTCAGCCAGACTGTCCTGCCTCAGCCTCCAGAGAGTGGGGTGGCAGCCTGCAGCACCCACCGGACTCACATTAAACACCCCGAATAGCACGCTTTCTTCGCAGCCTTCTTCATTCTGTGCGTGGGGGAGTGCCAGCACCCAGGGAGGAGACCAAGCCAAAAGGAAGCCTCAGGAAGCCGCCCTCGGCCCTCTGGTCTTACCTTGTGGTGGCGGGCGGGGCTGGGGCTGTCCCAACTGAGGCCCCAGCTGGCCTTGGCCCGGGGACTTTGCTGGCTTGGTCTGTGGAGCCTGGAGTGGAAGAAAAAGGAAGCCTGTGGCGCTGGCTCAGCTAGCTGCTTCCTTGCAGTGGGAGCTTCATAAGGGGTTTTGCTGCTGCGAGCTGAGGTCCACATCAGGGCATGGGGCTCTTGGTGATTTCTGAGACATTAGTGGCCTTTAACTCACAATGTAGCCCAAGCCTGCCACAAATTTGCAGCGATCCTCCTGTCTCAGCCTCCGGTGCATAGTTCTTAGATGGTAGCCCTTACATTCCCACAGGGTGCTCTGGTAAAGCCAGGCCTTGTGGGCGAGGGCCTCTGTGGGCACTGCTGTGCTTGGGGTGGGGACTGGAGACACAAAGGACTCCCTTGCCGGGTGCCTGGGGTTCCCACGGAGGGTGTGCACCCTCCCCAGCCCCTCCTTGACCTCCCTCTCTCTTCCCTCTCTATCACACATACCCCACCGGGCCCAGTTTGGGGACCCAGAAGTGGCACTGGTCAGTCAGTCAGCTCTGCCCACAGACACCGAAGGCCAGGTGGGAAGTGCTCAGGCGAGGCCTGCCTCCAGCTCCCACCCCTTTGCCCCAGAACCTCACGCAGGGCCGCAGCGTGGAGGGCACCGTGGCCCCTGGCACCAGGAGCTGGCTCATCTTGGACACCACAAGGTCGGCCATCAGTTGCCGGTCGTCTTCCACGTGCTCCCCTATCAGGGGCATCGAACTGTCCATGACCTGCAGGGAGGCACATTGGGGCTCAGGGTGTCCACACAGCTTGGTGGGCGACCGCTAGGTGGCGCTGCGCCCCGTGGGACCTCACCGTGGGGACTCCAGGTTCTCGCAGAGGCTGCAGCAGCTCCCCATGGGTTGCCCGGCCTCCCCAGCTGCCGCCCTTTCCTGTCTTCCTCAGGGACCTGTCCCCGCACCCCCTTTCCCATGAGCCCCCAGGGCTTGGGGTCTCCTGTCCTCTGGCCAAGGTCAAGGTGGCCACAGAGTGGGGGAAACAGTAGGGACTCAGCTTTTGGGGCTGGAGGGGTCAGGCTGTCCCTGCCGGCCTTGGGGACCCTGGCCCCACTGGGTGCTGAGTGTGTGTGTGTCTGGGGCCTCAGGGCTCTGTGGATGCACGGAGAAAGCGCCTGGCCCTGGTCCCCCCCACCTGTCCTGTCTCAGCCCCAAGTCCCCATGTCCCGCCTTGCCTCCATGTGTGTCACTCTCCAGCCTCTCCAGGCCCAGGCCTCAGACCCAGGTGGGAACTAAGGGGTGAACCCAAGGCCCCAGGGGGTGGGGTGGGAGAAGGACTGAGCCGAGCCTGAAGCCCACAGAGCACCAGGGCGGGGGCTGGCCCCAGCAAGAGGCCAAGAGGTCACGTCTGTGCTTCTGGCTTCCAGAAGCCTCCAGGGGCACCGCCTGGGAGCTCCACACCCAGGAGCAGTGAGTGCCCTCTGTTCTCACTGCAGTTCCCACCCAACCGATAGCCGCCCTAGCAGAAGGGGGCACAGGAAACTCCTGGCCCCGCCCCGGGGCCATGCTGGAGCCCTAAAGGCTGGAAATTGGTCTTTGAGGGAGGGCAGGATGAGGCCTCGTTGCCTGGGGCAGTCAAGACGCCTCAGCCTTGAGGGAAGCATCCTGCCGGACACAGTAGGCTCTTGGTTGCCAGGCAGCCTTGTGCCTTGCAACTTTGCAGAGATGTAGATAACCCCCACCATGGCTCTGGGGCCATGCCTGTCAGGCATGGCCCGCCACCTGACCTCCGCTAGCATCTCTTGTCCTTATTTTCTGAATCTTCTGGCCATTTTCTCCCAGGGCCACGGAAAGACCAGCAGACCTTACGGCAGGCCACACTTCCAGGAGCCACACACATATCCTGCCCCTCTGCTCTGGCCTTGATGTCACCGTCACCACCACCTACCCAGGAGCTGGCTCAGGGGCTGTTGGGGCCCTGTTTTGTCCTTTGAGGGAGCTGGCTCCTGCTCCCTGGCTGCCCCAAGCCCCCAGGAAGGAGCGCCTCTGTGGTATCTCCAGAGCCAACAACCCCACGCCACGTTTTCTGGGACATTTTTGAGTTGCTTTCCTGTGTGCTGTTGTCCAAGCCTCTATGATCACCTCCACCCCTCTGGGCCTGGTGAGAGGAGCTGGGCCGAGCAGGCCTCTTCCTTCCTGGGCATGGGACAGAGTGGCCTCGCAGAGGCAGCGCTCCTGGGCACAGAGCTGATTCTGAGGTGAGCATGGCTGCCTGCCCGGGGGTCTGCGCCCGGACGGGCAGCTCAGTAGAGACGATGACAAGGGGCTTTCCCCAGACAGTGGCCCTCAGCCCCATGTCTCCCATCAGTACACACAGGGCTCTGTCACATGTCCTGTGGTCCCCACAGGGAGCGGGGGCAGGGAAGCAGGAGGGAGTAGTGCAGGAGCAGGTGCGGGGCAGCCCACAGCACGGCCACCACTGCTCCGAGGAGCCTCCTGCAAGCCTGCTTCCCTGTGTCCCCACCTCTGTCACTGCCACCACCAGCAGGGGCTTTTCCCTCTCCTTGCAGCACACCCATCCCTTCACTGCAGTGCCCCCAGGCCACCCAAGCCTAGTCACAGGAGTCCCCGAAGCTCATGTTTGTTGGATGAATGAATAACGAAGTCTGCAGAGTGACCAGGGAGGTATGTTTACCCCACACACGAGGCCAGGGCCAACGGGATGATCTGAGTCAGCCAGGGCACGCCTCCCCCCAGGCCCTGAGAAGGACGCCCTGGACACCCTTATGCCAGGAGCAGGTCCTGCGGGGGCGGGGGGGGGGCTCTCGCACCTCGATGATGAAGTCCCTGCCATCCTTGCTGTGCACAGCCTTGACCGCACAGATGTCCAGGCCGCCAAACATTTCCGAGCAGCTGTCCACCCACAGTCGGTACCTGAGGAGGGGTGGAGGACAGTGGGTGCCGGGAGCAGGGCTGCTGGTGGGCGGGCGGGGACAGCCCAGACAGGCCACACTCAGGCACGCAGTGCGCTCGCCTGCATGGGTGTGATGGCGTCCCTAAAACGCGACTGACGTACAGGACGCAGGGCCGGCCCCCTTGCTCGGAGCACTCGACCCATCATCCCAGCCCCGGGCTGCGGCAGCTCGGAGTCTTTTCTCGTGGCTCCAGGAGGTGCGATCAAACCTCCAGTGACTGCTGGGGCCAGGGGCCATCCAGCGGAAGGCCGCGCAGCGCCGGGTCCTCGTCCACCCATTCCCTGGGTCTGGGACGGTGTGACTTCCGGCCCTTCCCCAAGGTCAAGACGGCCGCAGAGGGAAAGGCTTTGAATCCGTTCAGCTGGGACAGCACAAGAGGACTCCAGAGCTGCTGCGGGAAGTGGCAAGGAGGACGGGAAGGGGCCAGAAGAGAGGGAAGGACCAGGGGCTTGGCGACACGCGGCTTTTACTGTAGTAAATGTAAAACAGCTAAACATCTCAATTTTTGCAGTGTGATAAAAAGATTATAGTGAATATTTTAGTCTTTTGAAGATTACATATATGGAGGGAGGCGGCGGGAGTGAGTACGGAGAGGCGCAGAGCCCCCGAGCCCTGCCCAGCCCCTTCCGGCGCGTCCAGTCACCCAGCCCTTTCCCTTGGGAAAGCTTCTCCACGGCTCCGACGCCTCCGACCCTCCCAGACTGGAGCCTGCCAGACACACAGGAGGCCTCGGACAAAGGGTGCATTCTCCCCAGCCTGGGGACCGCCGCCCTGCGGCCTGCTGCTTTTGTTCCCCGTCAGCCATCAGGGGCTGCAAGGCCGCCCGCTTCACTGGGGACAGAGCCCGAGCTGGGGTGGTTGGTGGTCGCCCTTGGCTGCCCTTGGCTGCCACCCACCAGCCCCACCCCCTCCAATGCCACCTCCCACCCCTGCCAGGCGCGGCTCATCCAGGCCACATGGAGGATGGGAGGAGAGGCAAGATGCAGACTCCCACCCACGGCGGGTCCCCCTCGGGAGGGCTCCTGCCCCCTATGTCGATGCCCCCTTCCTCTTACTGAGATGCACCCGGCCCATCTGGTGCTGCTCGGTGGGGAGTCCAGGCCCCTGGTGCTTGCTCTGCACCCCTCAGGCATGCAGGAGAGTGCCCAGGCAGCTTTCCTGGTCTGCGCGTCAGGAGGCCACGCTTCCTCAGCTGTGGAAGTGAGGCCGACACGCCTGCCCCGGTGTGAGCACCTCTGTCACTCTGGTGCTCTGGGTGCACTGCCTCAGAGTGTGGCCACACAAGTGCGAGCCAGGCAGAGCCCTCCTTCGTCCCTTCAGTGGTGGGGGGACGCCACGTTCTAGTGATGGGACAGAACCGGAGACAGCAGATTTTACCAGGAACGAGGCTGCATGGCAACTGGGAGCCCAGTTAGGAGGACCGGGCAGTTTAGGGTCCCAGAGAGTTCTGTCTCTGTGGGGTCACACTGGACGCTCTGCTTTGGTTGCACAGGGAAGTGGATCCCACAGCCCCGTGGGCACTGGGATAGTCGCAGTCAGCCTTGAGGCCAGGAAGCCTGGGGTCACGTTGCAGCAGGGCCAGCATCCCACGAGCACCCGGGGGAGGGACAGGACTGCCTCTGCCCATGGCCTGTGTCCCTGTGACAGCACTGCTGAGACAGCTATGGAGGTGGGGCCGGCTGAGCGCGGAGCACAGCTTTCCCTGCGCTGTCCATGCTGCCTCCGTGCTGCACCTGGGGCGCAGAAAGGTTTGCCAACTGCCCCGGGGTCACAGGGCCAGGCTCTGACCTCCTTGTCAGCCACATGCCAGGTGCTGGGCCCGAGCTGGTGCTGCAGTGCCTACCTGGGCTTCTTCTCTTCATGACTCCCTCTTTTTTTTCTTAAACTATTGGAATTGAACCCAGGGCCTTTGCATGGATCTGCATCCTCAGCCCTTTTGTGATATATTTATTTATTTATTGGTCTTTTTGAGACAGAGTCTCCCTGTGCAGTTCAAGTTGGCTATGAGCTCACTTTGTAGTCCAGGCTGGTCTTGAACTCGCAACAATCCTCCTGGCTCAGCCTCCTGAATGCAGGGATTACAGGCATCTACCACCACTCCTGGCCTTTATTTTTTATTTTGAGACAGGGTCTTTCTAAATCTCCAAGTGCCCAGGCCTGGCAGGAACTTTACATTCTCTTGCCTTAGCCTCCTGGCTGAGGACTGGCCAGCCCTATCACAGTGCAGCAGCCTGCTTGGCCACAGGGATTGATCAGGTGTGGTTTTGTGACCCAGCCTGGCCAATCAGCAGATGAGGCCGGCAGTGGCTTTGCTCCTAAGGCGCAGGCCTGGAGGCTGAGAAGCTGGAGTCACTGGTGTAAACCAAGCGGCAAGGGACTAGGGGTTGCCAGTGGCCTTGCTTCCTGGCCTCAGCCAGCCCCAAATTGGGGACGGGGCTCTCTCCCCCCTCTGGGGCTCCTACCCATACCCCTCTGCTCCCCCCTCTCCCTCCCCCCAAGCTCCTTCCTCCCAGCCTCCCTCCTCTGGGGCTCCTCCCCATCCCCCCTCTGCTCCCTCCTCTCCCTCCCCCTCCCTCCCCCCAAGCTCCCTCCTCCCAGGCTCCCTCCTCTCTGGGGCTTGCCCCCCCTCCTCCCGGGCTCCCTCCTCCCCGGCCCATTCCACGTCTCCACTGCCCGCCTATGTGTCTCTTACCGCTCGGTCATGGCCACCTGCTCCAGCATGGCGGAGCCCGTGTTGGCCTTCCAGTTCCCCGAGATGGATGTCCTCCTGTGGCAGAGCATAGCATTAGGGACGTCCTGGCTGCTGGCCGCTGCCTTCTCCATGCTGGCCCTGAGGCCCTGGGGTGTGGTGTCTGCCCAAGCTATGGCGGCTCTGGGTGCCCCAACTGCCCCTTGTTTTCCTGCTCTTGTCTTCCCCGGTGTGACCCATAGTCTGCTTGCTGGATCTTAGGTATTATTGCCTATACCATTTTTTTTTTTTTCTATACCATTCTTTTATTTTCTGTTTATTTATCTTTGCGGTACCGGGGATCGAACTTGAGAACTTACGCTTGCCAGGCAGGCACTTGTGCCGCTGAGCTATCTCCCCAGCCCTAATGTTTGTTTTTTTTTAAAAAATTATTTATTGGATACAAGGTCTGACTATGCAGCTCAGACTTGTAGTGATCTTCCTGTCTTGGACTCCCCAGAGCTGGGATTACAGTTGTGCTCCCGCGAGCCGGTTTTGGTGTTGCACGGCGTGCCCAGGTTCCGAGGCCCGCAAGGCATGTGGTGCCAGGGATCGAACTCAGGTTGGGTCCTTGCGCGTGCCAGGCATGTGGGTTAGCTTCCCAGCCCAACCTATGCCATTTTTTTTTTATATAAAGATTATTTCTAAACATGCTGACATCTTCTGAGAAAATCAACCCAGCCTTGGCGTTAGGCCATACCCTGAGGGGACCTTGCTGAAGGCTGGGTCTGCAGTTTTGCACCAATGGAAGAGGGATCCTTTGAGAGGCGTGGCAGGGGGAGGGGGCAGGTCACCTCGGAGGGGACAGGTACTCCCTCCCTTCTCTTCTATCTCTTCTTGGCATCCTGGCTGTCGGAGGAAAGCGGGCTCCTTCCCCACACCTGGCCCTAATGTCCTGGGCTGCCGGAAGCCCCGTGGATCCAGAGGCTGAAAGTTCTGAAACTGTAAGCCCAAATCAACCTTTCTGGTTCATAAGTTATCTCATCCCAGGTGTTTTATGAGAGCAACAAAAGGCTGGCTTACACACTAGACCTCTTGTCGTGGAGCAGAACCAGGGCAGTGTCCTCCCTGATGATTCTGGGATTTTTACAGACCCCGAAGTGCAGGGTCAGGAGAGGAGTGGTGAGTCTGCCCTTGTGAGGGGCAGGCAGGCCATCAGCTGGTGCCGGGCTGCCTGTCTCCCTGCCCCTGCCCCCTGCCCTGCTTGTAGGGGTTCTGCTTGGGCAGCGGCTGGGACCTCCAGTCCTTGCCCCACCTTTGGGCCCTGCCGCCATCTTTGTCTCCATCTTCAGGTCCTGCCCACCCTGCAGCCCCATCTGAAGTGCAGAGCTGCCTTTCCCCTGCTGAGTGAGGAGTGCCCTGGGGTCCTGTCTTTCCTGAGGGGCTGCTGCAGTTTCCTCGGGGGACCATGGGGGAGCGCAGGCCCAGAGTCCCAGGACTGCTTCTTGCCTAGAGGACCAGGTGGCCTCAGAGCTGGAGGATGGCCCCAGAGGAAGCAGCCACAGGGGCTGAAGGATTGTGGGACCTAGGGAGGAAACAGGGTCTCCTGACAAGACTCCAAGGAAGCCACCTGCTGAGCAGGACAATGGAACCTCACCATGACAGAGGGGTGGGACATGGGAGTTTGATACTGCTTCTACCACTTGCTGGCAGTATAACCATGGCAACATCTCTTCTCTGTCTCTTCCTTGGTAAAATGGGAGCAACGGTGGCCCCATGTTCCTTAGGGCTACTTGTGCTCCGGAAAGGAAATGATCCCATAAATCTCCTAGCACAATGGGCGCTCCTATTATTTTGAGCAAATGGAGACAGGAAGAGCTGGTGTCCGGCCAAGGCCACAGGGACCCAGGAGGACAATGACATAAGCGTAGATGTGCGGCCCATGCCTGCTAGGTCAGGACGCAGGTCCTGGGTGTTCCCAGCACTGCTCATTCCAGTCTCTGATCCTGCTCCGTCCCTGGCCTCGAATCCACCCTGCTGAGCAGAGTGCTGGTATTACTATGTTCCTGCTCAGAGCCAGGTGCCACCAAACCACATCTCAGCCCTAGCTGTCAGCCTGGGCTCCCTTTGGACAGGCTTCTTATGGGCAAGCCTGCGGGCCACAGTGGATGTGGGGATGGGTTCTGGCCACGGCCTAAAGGTGTGTCCCCTGCTGGGGTGGAGGACGGGAAAAGTCACCTTGTTGTAAGTTCCTTAGTCTTGGGCTATTGCATCAAAATGCCACAGAGTGGGTGGCTCAGACAGCACACACAGAGCTGGACGTCGTGGCACACGCCTGGTATCCCAGCTATTCGGGAGGCTGAGGTAGTAACGCAGAAAGTTCACGCCAGTCTGGACGACTCACTGAGAAACTGTCTCAGAGTTAAAAAGGAGGAGCTGAGAGGTGTAGCTCAGCGCTGCTGGGTTCNCGCTGCTGCTCAGCAACAGCACCCAGCCGGGCAGCTCAGCCTGGGCAGGAGTCGGGGCATTGACTGGTGCGGCCCTCTTTAGCTTAGTTCGGGATGGGCAGATGTGAGAGATGGAATTGTGGCTGTGTGCGCACATGGCCCAGGATGCACATGCGTCTTCTCGCTGTGTCTGCTTGGAGAACCTAAAATGGCAGGCGTGGCGCGCAGACCCTGGCCAGGCAGGAAGTGGCCAGGGCAGGAGCCGCGCTGTCCATGGAGCCCTCCTTGGTGTGCGCCACTCTGGGGTCCAGGAAACTGTGACTGATGACAAATTGTAGCTGTTGGGTCAAAGAGGCTCCACATGAAGCATGAGGCGATGAGGTAATTTGCAAGAAAAGAACTGGGACAAGGTGTCGCCAATGTCAAGGGGACCTGAACAAGGAGGAGAGGAGGGAAATGATGTCATGCTGGCTGGCAGCGCTGCGCTGGCACACATCACGGCTGAGGGGCAGGAGGAGGGGTCTTGGCACCCGGGGTCCCGGAGCCTGGAGTCAGCACGCTGGCCTCTGCACAGAAGAGGGTGCTGCATGGTGAGTCCTGAGAACCAGCGCCCGCCTCTGCTCCTGCTCCGTCCCTGGCCTCTAATCCAGCCACCCAGGCATTGGCTGAGAGTGGCGACTCAGTCTGTGCTGTCCTCAAAGCTTGAAGCCACCTCCTATTCTGTAGAAGATGCGGCTCAGGTAGTGCAGGAGTGACCAGAGGCCACAGGCTGGACGTGCACAGCGTGACCAACATGACCTTCTCAGGAGTGGGGGGCTGGCTCCTGGGCCCGCACTGTACAGCCCTGAGCGTGTGCGGGAGACTTTGCCCCGGCCAGGCCTTCAGGTGCTGCAGCGTACACTGCAGGCTTCCCAGGGTCTGTGTCAGTGGGCAGCAGTGACAGCTTCCCCCGAGGCCAGGGGCAGGAGCAGCCTCTGCACAGGCCGGGACCTCGGCTTCTTCCAGCTTGATGACCTATGCCCCCGGTGAGCCCCAGTGCCAGCAGTGATGGGCCGTCCTCTCTTGGCTCCTTGCCCCTGCCTTTCCCTAACCACGCTCCCTTCTGTGGGATCTGGATCTCAGGAGAAGCACTGTGGACACTCGGGTGGATCCTTGCCCAGTGGCCATGCCTTGACAGTCTGCTGCTAGTGGCCGTGAGGATCCCTGGGGCTGCCCAGGGCCTGTGTTTCTGACACTGATGTCTAAGTGGGGTTGCTTGATTCGTGTTTGAAGCTTCTGATTGCCTGTGGTTTTCTGACAAATTCCCTTAAATGAAAACCCATGAAACTGTCACCTGGGCTTTCTGCTGCCCGCAGCCTGAGAGCCCTGGTGTGACCTCCTGGGTGGCAGTTTCTCTCCTTCGTTTTCTTTTCCGGTGTGGGGCTCGAGCCCAGTGTGCTTCATTAGGCGCTGCATGCCCCCGACTCGGCCTGCTGAGGGCTGGCACGGCAGGCGCATCCCGGGCTGGCGCCCGACTTGGTGCCCTCCTGCCTCAGCCTCTGAAGCAGCTTGAACCAGAGGTGTGCGCTTCCATGTCTGCCTTCTAGCTGGTTCTATCAGTTCCAGAGAAGCCCATTGCAGTGAACGGCTTTGCTTTGTTTTTCCCTATACTCATTATTGAACCAGGCCCTTCACACCGAGCTATAGAATTTTTTATTTTGAGACAGGGTTACCTAAATTGCTAAGTTGTCCTCCACCTCCCGCAGCACTGGGATTAGGGGCACGTACCACTGTGGCCACCTCAGAGCTCTCTTCTCCGAGGCGCAGAGTCATCAGGCTGCCTCTTGGCGCAGCAGAGGGGCTGCAGGAAGCCTGTAGGCCTCCCCACTTGTCCCGCAGTGAGCCCAGTGTCCTCCCTGGGAAGCAGCCCCATTCGGTGTCAGCGCTCGGCCCTGATGGGCTGAGGCTGGACGTGAACTGCCGGGTCCTGCTGCAGAGCGAGGCAGCAGGGGGGCGGCATGGGGCGCAGGGAGGTCGCGGCTGGATGGAGGCCGGCATCACTAGTTTCCATCTCGTCCTCCCTCCTGCTGCCTGCCTGCCTGCCTGCCTGGGACTCACATGTAGGCCTTGTAGTTAGACCCGATCTTCTGGATGCGCACGTCGTACTTGGAGTCGATGAAGGCCTCGGTGGTGGCATAGGTCTTGGCCATGGCCACCACGCTGGTGATGTCCTGGTAGTCGAGCTGGTTCTCCACTTTGATCTGTGTCAGAGGAAGAGGGGGTGAGTATCCCTTGCCTTCTGCAGCAGGATGCAGTGGTTGTGCAAGGTGGACACTGTGAGGTTTCCTGCATGTGTGAGGGGTGTGAGTGCAGTGTCTGCGTGCACTTTGCGTGTGCAGTGTGTGTGTGCCGTGTGGTGTGCATCTGCAGTGCATGGAGTGGTATATCGTGCATGGTACAGTGTGTACAGTGTGCACATGCAGTTTGTGTAACACATGCAGGGTGTGTGCAGTGTGTCCAGTGTGTGGTGTGAATCTGCAGCGTGTGTGTGCAGTGTTTGCATTTACATGCACAGGCGGGCCTGCAGTGCTGGCCCAAGGCTGGGGTGAAGTGGGCACACATCTGTCCTGGGCAGGGCAGCAGCCCCGGTGCAGCCTGGACTCGGCAGTGGGGCGTCCAGGCCTGACAGTGCTCTCAATGCTCAGCGGGGTGAGCTCCAGCTGTGGGAAGCTGGGACTCGGGGGACCTGCGTGCTCAGAGAGGTTGCAGGCTCCACCGGCCCCATCTGCTGAGGGCTAAAGGGCAGCAAGCTGCGGGCTGTCGGATCCCCAGTTTCCTGTACCAGCTCCCAGCCCTGGTCCCTCATGGAGTCCTGGCC
>NDGM011160212.1:0-12694 GCA_002564305.1 Octomys mimax | reverse complement strand
AAAAAAAAAAAGAAAGAAAGAAAGAAAAAAATAACATTTGTGAAATTATGACTGGAAAATCCATTTTGGAGGTAATTCTAGAATCATGTTTACTAATAAAGAGCTATATTAGAACTAGAAATATTTCAGTCTATTTGGTTTTTTTAGGGGAGGGAGCGTGTCTTTCCTTAAATTTTCATGGCAGTTGAAAGACATTCCTAATGTATGAACTGAATGCATTGACTGAACATTTCTCTTTTTTAGAGAAATTCTGATTAAGATATTTAGTTTCGTATTTTAAATTTAGGAATGTTTCCTGGTTTTGAGACGTTAGTGGGAAAAAATTTAAGTTATAACTTGAGGAAATGTAGGGCATTTTTATTGTAAGGAAAAAATGAAAAATAATTGTTAAAACTTTAGTAAAAATTCTAGGCACCTCGAGGTTTTATGTGCTCACGTAAGCCTCTGTTGTTTTTTCTGGCTTTGTTATCTCCTTGTCTCCCTGGAAAATAAGTATATACATGGTTACATGTCAGTTCACCTTGTAAGTAATTTTAACTTTGCTTAACATTGAAATGCTTCATGTGAATGTCTTCTTTTCAAAAGTAAGAATAATATTAGTTTCACTTTTAAATGTGTTTGTAACCTCACAGGGCTTGTTGCAGTTCTATCATCTGTAAATAATTGTAAGTTATAACTTTCATTTCTTTCAAATGAAGGAAGCAACAATTTAAAAATATCTTTTTCTTATTCAAGTAAGAACTTTGTTTTTTGGCAGTATTATTATAAATAATCTGCCTAAACTATTAACCATAAATACATTGTTAGAGACATACCAGGAATAGACAACCCATTAAATTTTCTTTGTTTAAAACTATCCAGATCTGTTGTTGGGTAAGACAATTTATTCATACAATCATATGAAAATCATATTTAATAAAGAACAATCCAAGGCAAAGAGAAAAAAATGTCTTTAGCCATAAGCAACCAGATGAGAAATGGATTTTTATTCAGTCAGATCCTTTTAGTCAATGAAACAGCATTGTCATGCATATTGCACTCAAGTGATAATTAATATAGTCTAATTCAGGACATGATGCCTGAATTGATATACTGTCATCGATACCCCATGTTAAAATCAAACCTTGACAGGGGCTTAACACCCTGGAACAGGTCATCAAATGATAATGCTCTTTGCCTCTCAGTATTTGTCTTCAACCAAGCAAAGTATTACAAGATGGGGTAAGGGGAAAAAAGGAAATAATTACAAATGAAGAGTGACACGGACTGTGAATAGAACATATGTTAGGCTAGGCAGAGGCATCAGTGAATTATATCATTTCATGATGAAGCGGCACTCGGGCTGAACGGGCCTATTTTAAACCTTGATGTATTTTATCTCTACTGTATTTGGACTGTCATCTTTGGAGAAAGACTTGGTATAATTGAGAGTCAACTCCAATCTGCATGACTCCAGCCTGAAGTGGGGGCTGGACGAGGGCTGCTTTGGAGGCCAGGGACTTCTAATAAGCTAAAATGAGCAATCACCTTACGTGCTTTACAGTCACAAACCCAGTCTATGAGTCCAGTTTCCTGGGTTTACGGCTTCCAAGTGCCATTCATGTTACGTTTGGGAAGAGTTCTGCTAATTATGCTACAAAAGAAATCCAGCTCATTTTGAAGCTCCTTTTAGGGGATAGAATCAAAACCTGTTTTATATTAGACTTTGTCTTGTGAGAACCTATTAGACACCATCAGCACAATTTGTTCATAATGTGTTTTCATTATCCCTGATTTGATTTGGCTATTTCACCAAATCCTCGTCATTCTGCATGTATTAAGTTAAACACTCTTTAACATTTCTTTCTATGCACCTTGTTTCTTGGGTTCATCTTTTTTATTTCTTTTCTTTCTTTCTTTCTTTTTTTTTTTTTTCTGGTGGTACCGGGGATTGAACTCAGGATCTTGTGCTTGCCAGGCAAGCACTTATTCTACTGAACTCTCTCCCTGGCCCTTGAGTTCATCTTGATAACTTCTGCCAGAAGTTACCCCTTCTCTGAATGTTGTAAGCATGTGACTCCATTGTATTCCATATTTCACAGCACTCTTCTCCAGAGTGGGTATGTATGGGTTTTATCACCTCATTGGCCATAAATCATGGCCTGTGTTTACTATCCTGCTAGGTGTACTGCCTTGTGTAACAGAAGACTGCCAAAGTTTGTTAGTAAGTAAATAGTTTAGGTGTACATACTAATATATACATCATATATATTACATTTTGGAAGAGTTCAAATCTTTTAGCCCCAGTCCTTCTCAACCAGTTGAATAACATTATTTTATTTCTTAAAGGTATTAAATGTCTTCTGTCACTAATTTTGAGGCTATGAAGCTAGGGATAAAGCACTGGATGATTTCTCCATACAATTTGTATTCTTGTTTCCTACCTATCTATTCTCTTTCTAATTCACTGGGAACATGGTAGGAAATACCATTAGTTCAAACACAAAGTCCTAAGGGAGTGGCTTGAAAATGGAATAAGTGTTGCAAAATTGTTAGCAGTAACGACAGTCTGCCTTCTGTATGCTCCATACACATGGCCCTTTTACACCCAGTAGATGTCAAGAATGTTCCATTAAACACCAGGTTTTGGAAAAAAAAACATAATAAAAAAATAAAGATGGTCTGAAAAACTCTACAGTTTTCCTTGTAGGTCTCATCAAGCTGTGCTACCAATACATCTCCTGTCAATCACCTATCAATCATTTATGAAGAACAAAACCTGTTTGTATAGAAGACCAATAAACCCCTGCTCACTCCATGGCAGCGAGTTGTGCAGACTCAGCCCATCGGCCCCCCTCTTTATTTCCCTGCACTGCTCCCCTGTCCCTGTCTCCCTGCCTTGAAAGTGGGCTACCTGCCAATCATTTACCTGACCACCAATTTCAGAAAGTTTGCTCCTTTAGCTTAATTAATGTCTTAGCAAACTCAAAAGGTCTTCTGAAATACACAGACCTAATGCTGCCTAATCATGGATTTTGAGCTCCAACCTTCATACTACTAAATGCAAATAGGAGTTACTATCTTTTCGTATTTTGAAAGGTTTTATATAAACTCTAATATGCTTAATAAACATGTTCCTGTTGCAGAGGACTGTGACTAACAAGAGTGAATGTTTTTTATTGCCTTCAAAATATAACTGAAATAGATCAATTACCATCTGATCTTGACAACTTTTGAAAGACCTCATATGTAGTTTCTTTAAAATTTGATATTTAGTGCATTTACTTCAAATAAGTTAATGCATATGAAATAGGACAATTGCTAAAATAAAGTTGTAATATAAAAAACATGTATAACTTTGGAGCCATTTATCATTTTTTAGGAAATGCCTCATAAAGTGAATGACTAGATTTCGTTTTCATTTCTAGCGTGATTTAAACTAAAATTAGGATAGCTCAGCGGATTAAAGCGCCTGCTTAGGCAGACACAGGGCTGATCTGCCATACTGACCCTGCCCCCAGGGCACGCTGTGACAGGGCATGGTGGTGCATGCTTGTAATCCCGAGGCTTGGGAGGCTGAAATCAGGAGGATCACTATGAGTCCAGTCTGTGTAGTGAGACCCTGTAGACCCTGTACTAAAGACATTAAAATAAGTCTATAAATAAATAAATAAACTAAAATTAGGTATGTGTACCTTTATAAAGGAAATATACTTTAATCTTTGCTAAAGATGACACAGATTATATGTCATTAGTGTACAGTATCTTTAAATTATTTTGAAGTATTAATATCTTCAAGATCCAATATATGTACCCTGGTTAAATATTTAATAAGTAGAAACATTTACATGATATCATAATACCATTTTGTCACTTAATAAAATGGTTATTCATTTATAAAATATGTAATTTCAGGGGAATATATATGAATATGTGTGTATAACATGAATATAATTACTTGTATTAATTACATTTATATATTAATTCACAATTGTTTCCTTTTTAATAATTTTATATTTATCAATTATCTATAATTTTTAAGTTTTTATTTTTCGAATGTAGCCTCATTTTCCAGATGAGAAACAGATAGGAATAGTAAGACAAGCTGAAATGGTTAAAGGCTCTACAAAGGAATTCTTGAATGCTGACACCCTGTTCCTTATTCTAATACATTTCAAAAATAAATTATCTCCTTTTACTTAAGCTCCCAAAAGTCATTTAAACTTTTATAATTATTATTACCACCATATCTCTGCTTTCAGAATTAAACTTTTAGGTGTTAAAATAAAATTCATATTAGGAATTCCAAATTAAGGGGAGTAGAATTCAGCTTAACAATTTAATAGTTGTGAATTTGAGTAATGCTATATTTAAACCTGAAACAAGAAGGATTTATACGTGTCTACATTATAATGTAAGGTTGGGTGCACAGTTTTAGCCTGAGCTCAGTCCTTTAAAAGTTTTATAGTTTACTGCAGTTTGTATAGAATTCAACATATTAATAAGGATAAAATAGAAGTGCACTTAAAATTGAATGGGAATAAACCAAAATAAAACCTTTTCCTCTGTGGTGATGGGTAGTACGTTAAAGAAGTCACGAGCTGTGTCGCTGAGTTTATTCCTCTGACCAAGACTTAATGGTCCAGCAGACTGAAAGAACAAGTGCAAGGGATGGAGTTGAAGGCCAACACATTGAGGTGTGAGAGGAGGGCTGCACTTCTGTATTGCACATGACGCATACCTTTCAGAAGCTGTTGCTTACCCACAATGCTGAGCAAAGAGCAAAGCTTGGGGCGTGCTGACTATTCCTCTATGGTGAGATATTTTTACATCTTCACAGCTATTTTGCCACATGATTCTCCAGCTGCTCAAATGCAAGGTAAACGTAATCAAGGGAATCCCATTGCTGATATGTTTTGGAAAGAGGCAGATTGTTGGCTTGAAAACTAAAATGCTCAAAGGAACCTGGCTTTGGCATCTCTGTAGATCCAGGCCCCCCTAAATTTCCTTGAATGGATGAGGGACAGACATCTACATGAGTGAGACATAAGAGAGGAAGGAAAAATAAAAACAGGAACAAAGAAAATCCGACGAATAATTAGAGCTTCAAAAACAAAATACAAATATTCCCCATGGTGGTTCAAATTAGTTTTTTGTATTCTACAGCGCAGAGTGTCTAAGTCCCAAACATGCATTGCCTTCGAATTCTAGGCATCCTGAATCTTGGCTTCCTCTAGCTTATGGAAATATGAGAGGTCTACAGTTCTATCAGTAATCTGTATTGTACAATTTAAAATTCATAGCCACACTATGTAAGAAAGAAGACGCCACTGACATCAGTAAAATGCATGAAGCTGAAGTGTAAGCAGTGTACCGTACACGTATAACAGAAGGAGAGCATTCGTAAAACCTGCCACCCTCTATGTAACATCATTGTCATCAATAATCATGAAGTGAAAAACAATAATAATGATGAAGTGAAACTAATAACGATACTGATACTATCTTGAGGGCAAACAGATTGAAAGTTCTTTTATTGATCTTTGATGATATAATCAAGTCAATAGAAATCATAAATAATAAACACTTCACCACGAGGAAAGGGAACAACATAATTAATACTCTTTAGTTATATTAGTGTAATTTTGGGGGGGAAAAGTTTAAATTGTAAATGTTTCCACATACATAAAACCTGCAAGTGTTCATTAGTAAAAACTGAAAGGACCCAAGTTGTTTCGTGTTCACTTTGCTTTAATGATATTGTTATTTTGCATCTACCCTCTAAGCACAGAACTGTGTCATACATCTGGCACTGAGAACACCAACAACAGCACCAGAATATATATATATATATATATATATATATATATATATATATATCGCCAACCTATGATGAGTCTATTCAGTAGGAATTACAACCATATACTAATAAAAATAATTTTTAAAAAATTCAACTGTCAGGACTGGTCAAATGGTCAAATAGCTCAGTGGATTAAAGCACCTACAACCAGGCACAGGGGCTGGGGGTTTGATCCCCGAGTCTGCTGTGCTGGCCCCCTGCCCCTGGGGCACACAGAGACGGCAATGGAGACTGGGTATGGTGGCACGCCTGTAATCCCAGCACTTGGGTGGCTGTGAATAGGAGAATCACTACGAGTCTAATCTAGTAGTGAGACCCTGCACACCCTGTAGACCCTTCCCTAAAATACAGAAAAAAAATCAATTGTCACGACACAGCAGTTTTTTTGGAATTTATGCAAAAGAAAAATCTTTTTAAGGAGGAGCATGTTAGTGTAGACATTGTTGAGAGTTGCCAGAATGTGGTGATAGTGAAGATACAAGATGTTTTGGTGGGTGGTAGATACTATTATATTAACTTCTCTGCCAGCGGTGTGCCCCCTTATCAGCCGACCCTGAGGCAGACTGCTCCTATCATCCTAGCCTTGATATGCCATTTCTTTGTGTGATTTGATTTCAGTCAGTAAAATGATGAAGTCAAATAAGACAGTAGCCTTTGTCTCATCGTACAGTGTTAAGTCCCCATTATTCTGAATGAATAATGAATAAAACAAAACTGTCCCTTTGAATGTTTTTTATCCAATAATTACACTGTGTTTGTCATTTCATCCTTTTTCTCATTCATTCATATTAAAACTGCTAGAGTGTTTCAAAGGGCAGTTCTTTTCTCCTCTTTAAAGCAATGGTTGTTTTTTTATTTTTCTTCCTAAAGCTGTATTTAGATTACTACAGTTGTATAAGAAATAAAGAGAACTCTTCTGTCCTCTGTAGTACTGTTCCTTAGCAAATAACGCAAAGCATCTGAAAAGAGAGTCATAGAAAAATCGCTTTAGGGGCCGGGGAGATGGCTCGGTAGAGTAAGCACTTGCTTGCAAGTGCAAGGGTCTGAGTTCAATCCCCGCTTCCGCCAAAAAAAGAAAAAAGAAAGAAAATCTCTCTACTAGAGGTCATCCTGTCCCAGGCCACAATGCAAAAGGGTGCAGACAAAGCAGGGAAGTGGGAGTGTGCTTGAACGGCGGCAGGAGGGTCCTGTCCTTAGGGGTCGGCGAGGGCAGAGGTTGAGCACGTGGTGCCCGTAAGTGCCGGCCAAGCAAGAAGTGTGATTCGTGGCGCGGTGAAGTTCACGCTTGATGTAGGTTTCTAAGGCAGAGACCTGAATGTAATTTTAAGCAGTGGCTGGTAAAAAATTATAATTATCCTTATATTTAAATAATCTCTGGTGACTGTCGGAATAGTCCAGGGTCCACCACTCTTGACAAGCAGAAAACCTGTAGCAGCTTTCACAGAGTTGGCACCTTGTTCAGCTTGGCAAACGGGGTGTTTAGAGCTGTTTTTATGAAGTTTCCATTATTTGTACAAAAGCTGCTACAGAATTGAAGCTTTTTTTTTTTCACATTTCAAACGAATGTGTGTTTGTTTATGGACAGATAAAACCAAAGAAAAATAGGAAGGCATCCCAGTTTTTCTGTTAAATTCCCATCCAAATAGGTGCAAAATCACTACCAAAAAAAGACTTGCGATTAGAGTTGTGGATAAATATGTCTGTTCAAAGGAGCCTGCTTGACCTCCAATTTTCTTTCCTAAAAATTTCTCCAGCATTTGTGTAGTTCCACCCTGTCCCCTCATTATAGCCTTCTGGTAAGTGAACCAAATCTCTTCAGGAAATTGACACAGATGAGAGTTCTGGTTTATGATTTTTCCTTAAAAATAGTCCCAGAGTTAATTTAATATCTTTGTCTTTGTGCAATTAATGCAAATTAGGGATAAGAAAAACAATCAGTTTTAATCTTGCATATCCCTGAGATAGTAATCATTTGAGAGGGATATTACAGCTCCCCATGAGGTATGGCCTCTAACCTCAAGGCTTATTGCTTCATTTGGTGCCTCCGGCTAGGATTCCCCAACTTTTGTCCTTTAGAGACTTTCTCACAGACAACTCTGGGTGAATGTCCCATGATCCCAGAAGGCAACTTTTATAAGAAGCAGTGGGCGTAGATGTGCCTGCTCGTCTATGACTTCCTCCTCAGGGTCTTAGCTAAAATTGAGGAGACTGAATTGGAGAACTACAGGGTTTCCGTGGGCATCAGGTCCTCTTAGGTGCCTCAAGACCAAGGACACTACAGGGATGTCTGATGGGTTCCCAGAGCACTGGCTCCAGGGGCAGCACCATGCCAGGCTCAGTGACTGTTCGGCCTCACAACACATCCTGGCACCACCAGTGAGATAATTTTTAAAATTTGTCATCACTGAAGACTGCTAAAAGTTTAAATTTAGCATGAAAATCTAAAAACTTGGTGAATGGAAACCTGACATTTCACAAGTTCTTTTATTAAGATGTTCAGAAGTCATCCTTAATATAATAATTTTCTTTGGCTTCTAAATGTATGTGTGAGAGGGAAAGAGCCTTATTGTTGCTCATCGTTTCTCAGGCTCTTACAATTCTGATATGAGCAAAATCAAGAACTCTTCTATGAATATGTAGTAATTTCCTTAAAAATTCTGATTTCATAAATAAGGTATCCATTTCTAACAATAATTGTACTTGTTTTCTAAACAGAAGAATGATACAGCAGCTGAATTAGTTGCCGATTTTTATAAATGATAATTAGTGAAGCTAGGAGCTCTGGCAAGTGAGAATTCAGGAGAGAATGCTTGCTCACTTTTAGCATCTAGTAAAGAACTTATTGTCTTTGTATTACAAGGTAACAAAGACCTTGGTCTCATATCTACAGAGCAGCTATGTGTTAAGTTTCTAGCTGTAAGTCATTAGCTGTCAATCTAAAGAGTGACCCACATAACATGCATGGCCAAAGGTGATGCAAGTAGACATGTTTTAATATCAGTTCTGGTGCTATAAGCTTTATAGACATTATATCATTTCATATTCATGGTGATTATTCTGTACAGATATTATTTTTAAATTTTTTAAAAATCGTTTATTTATTTACTTATTCGGTATAGGGTCTTGCTACACAGCTCGGACTTATAATGATCTTCCTGTCTCAGCCTGCTCAGCACTGGGATTATAGGTATGTGCCACCATACCCAGTTTTGGTGGCCAGCATGGCACACCTGGGGCTCCAGGGCCAGCAGAGCATTGCAGTATCAGGAATCGAACCTGGGTCCTTGCCCTCACCAGGTAGGTGCTTAGACTTACCTGGTGCTATCTCCCCAGCCCCAGTATAGATATTATTATTTCCATTTACTATATGAGGACACTGAGGCCCAGATAAAATCAATTATTTTCTAGAGCATTCAGGCTAGTGAAAAAGGAACATGTACCCCTTTCCTTTCTAGGGCAATGGAACTGAGCTCTGGGTATGGGAGGAGTGCTGGAAGTTGTGGAACTGGCTTCAGGGCTGAGGCAGAGTTCAGAATAAGAGTAGAGACAAGAAGCAGAAGGGCAAGGCATGAATTCTTTGAACACAGCTGTGGATAAGGCCACACTACAGGAATGTATAGATGTAGCCAAAATTTCACCCCAGCATTGTCTATCTCAGAAGTTTCTGTTATGCTTTCGGTGACTTATGGCTAGTACTATACAATCCAATAGGAACAAGATAAGCCACTGTGCTCAGAGAGCCTACACTACAAAGGAAAAGAGTGACACACAAATATCCTAATCATTTATCATATTTGGTCAGTGTAGGCATGGGCAGGATTGCCAATGACCGAAGTAGCAGTGGCAATCAGTGAAGGCTTATGATAGGCTTTATCTGAGCTGAATTTTGATAACAAATAACTACACACACACACACACACACACACACACACACAAAGTTCATGAACCTTGCTGTGTCACTTTGTCCAAGTCTTCTAATCAGAAAGAAACATAGGAAACAGACAAATGTTAATGCGCACTATTTTGCTTGGTTTGACTTTGTAGCCATGTTGACACTGCATTTGATCTACCCTTGTCCTGAACAACACGCTGACTTCTTGATTAGAGGTTTCTGTTTTGTTATCAGTGCATTAGGCAATGTGCCACTCAGGTAGCAGAATTTGATTATAGTTTTCATCTTTGCTCTCTGAATTGCTGTGGGTTTTCTCTAGTGTTGGATGATACGTGACCTTTGCAGTCTTTGATTTAGAAAAGTTTCCTTGGGAACTAGCAGGATGGACCCACTCCCACCCTGGCCCTAGCTTCTGGTTTATTCTTTTTGCTCATGGCTGTGTGTGCTGTGTTGAAGGGGACTAAGCCTATGATTACAGGGCTGCTTTATCTGAGAGCTGAGAGGAGTACATCAAAAGAGATACCATTGGTGTTGGCATTACCAGTCATTATCTAATGGACTCCTCAGTCTTCGTAACTTTTTCAGCTCTGTTAAACCTGGACAATGCCAACGACGTCTAAATTGCTGATGAACTTTACTTGAAGCCTCTCACAAGATCAGCTTATAGACCGTGGCTGTCTTCGTTGCTGACAACCTAAAACTGTATTATCTTATCAAGAGTGTTTAACTGATTCTCCCATAATGTATTTCAGTATGTAAAATTCATGTTCACAATAAGTCATTTTGTATTTTTTTTTTTGTTTAGAGACATTATCGAGTATATCTAACAAAATTAAATTGGACCAGATTTCTTCAGCTGGAAGAAATATAGTTAAAAAAATTGAGGGTTAGATAAAGATATAAAAAACATAAACGGCCAGAACATGTTTTAAAATAACTGTATTTTAATGTATTTATTTGGCCATTTCACAATATTTCCTAAACACCTACTGCATACTTAACATCACCATAAGCATTTAGTAATTTTATTTATTTTTATTTTTATTTTTATTCTTTTTTTGGCAGAACCAGGGATTGAACTCAGGTCCTTGTGCTTGCTGGGCAAGCGCTTATTCTACTGAGCCATCTCCCCGGCCTACCATAAGCATTTGGAAGAATCAGTGAATAAAACAGACTGATTTCCTGCCGTCAACACATTTGTATTCTAGGATTCTCTTCTTCTGGAGAAGTCAATAATTATTTCAATAACCAGGATGAGCTATAAGTTCATGTATATTACATATGCAGCTTTTGATTTGTTTATTTCATCAATTTGACAGTCTTATACAAGGAAGGATGAAAATAAATGGTGATTGTTTAAATTTTAAAAGTTACAATGAAAAAAAAGTTACAACGAAAGACACGTTGGCATTAATCCTCTTCAAAATCTTCCCACTCACTTTGAGAACACTTATCCTATCATTCTTGCCCCTTTCTGAAGCAGTTCTAAAAGTCGCCTTTTATGAGTATCTTTATGAGGAATGATCTATAATATGGTGAATTCTGCTGCAAGGGCCCTCCAGCAGAAGGGCAGGCAGGCCCATAAGCATGTTCCGGAGTACCTTCATCCATTTCATCCACCAGAACTGGTACTGTGTGACTTGTGGCTCTTCTCCAAAATAAATATGATCTTGAAAAGTTCACATTTTTCATCAGTTCAGTACATCAAGGCAAGCATGAGAGTACAGCTATGAAAGACTTCCAGGATTACTTTAGAAAGTAAGAGAATGGTAGAATGTGTTCAAAGCATAAAAAGAATATTTTGGGATTATTAATGGAAAGGTACCCTTTACTGTAATAATCTTTAAAATTTAAATATTCATCATAATTTCTCTCACTTTATATATAATACCTGTAATTGTCTTTCTTCTGTATGTTATACACTAAACCCCCACTGAAACACCATTCTTTGTATAGCATAGACTGCCCTGAGCAGGCTCAGTTCAGATTTGTGCAAACAACTGTATAGAAACCAGAGCAGGTTAAAGGAAAAAGAGGAAGATATGTTTAAAGAACAGCAAAATAGCCCAATTTGATGGGTGTGTAATGGTCTTGGAGAATTGTATCAAATCCAGATTAAGGACAGAAGTTAATGAAAGGCTCCAAGTTTGTACTTAGGCAGTAGAGACGGGAGCCAGGATGCCCTTTTGGAGTCTTGCTGTAGCATTACACTAAATATATTGTACCTAAAAGAAGAAGCTGGTGCCCCTGGTGCAGGCTGAAAGCATGCTGTGGTCATCAGAATGGACAGCTTGTGGGTGGCCACTCCTGTGTACAGTATCATACTTAAGGTATAATTAAATATTATTTGAATCTATCTGTACTGTGGTAATACAGTCATAAATATCTGAGGACTTTGCCAAAAATACCAACTTCTCCTGTACATGCAGCTTATAATCCCATCCGAGTGATACATTTAATAAAAGGCAGTTAAAATTAGATATCGAGAAACTAGAAATGTTTGAGAACATAAAAGATTTGAGAAGAGAAAAATACCAAACAGCAAGATGACTGGTTAATCATGTCACATTAACATATCCTGTTAGGTAATTGAGCCCAAATGTATAATTTTTATATAAATTTTTGTTTCACTTCATTTGGAAGGGCAGCTTTAAAATGGCACCATCTTTTGTCAGCTCCTAAGTGACTGTCACTAGTCCTTAAAATCAATAAATGATCATGTATTTGTATTCCATGTATAATTGAAAAGCTTATTGGATTCCTTATTTCAAAATATAGCAGCAATTCTACTAACAACACCAAGATTATTCCTGCAGTGTCGATTTAGGCATTCAGCAGTCATATTTGTGTTTAGTTACTAACCCCCCTCAGAAATGTGTAGACACTTTGAGTCTAAAAAAAGTCAGGGGGCTGGCGAGATGGCTCAGTGGTCTAAAGCACCTACTTGGAACAAGCTTGACAAA
>NDGM011160201.1:0-12437 GCA_002564305.1 Octomys mimax | reverse complement strand
GGAAAAATAAAGCTGCGGGAGGATTTAAGCTGAGGGACCACTTGGGATCCTGTGTGCTTTGGGCAGTGTTCAGGCTCCTAGAGGGGCTAAGGATAAGAGGAGGGCAGGGGCTGAAGGGGAGTTGCCAGAATCTGGGAAGGATGAAGGAGCTAAGTCTTAGGGCTGTGGATGCGAGAAGGGGTCATGTGTGATTTGCAATTCAGAGAAAGGCCACACAGAATTTGGAGAACTGCTTGTGCAGCTGGGAACTTGGCAGGGCGATGGCAGACACTCTGGGGGTATGGAAAAGTGCAGGAGGAACACGGTCGTTTGCCTTCATTTCCATCCCTTACCTAGCAGCTTCCTCATTGGGCCCTGTGACTCAGCACGGCGCCGGGTCCACTGGCCACCAGGCAAGGCTCACCAGACCCCCAGCCCTGCCACTGGCCCTGGGCTGCCTGCTCCCTCCTCCCAAGCCCCAGGCTCCTCTGTGGTCACCACAGGCCCCCCTGCTCACCACCACCCATTTCCAGAAATCTGTGCTCCAGCCACGTTGGCATGCCTACTTCCGAGGGTACTGGTTTACTACCAGCTGACATTGCTCCTAGTAGACAGATATTTTTACTTATTTGTTATTTTTTTATTTTTAAAGAATACAAAATAGTGATGGGAAGAAAACAGTATCAGAAATGATACAAAATTTCACTAAACAAAGTAACAGGAATTCAACAGTTGTTGCTGTTTTACATGATGCTGTCTTCAAATTAGTTGCTCAGGCTACCAGATATAAATACGCAAGATTTGTTTAAAGAGAAAAACCAAACAAAACAATAACAAAAAAGTTGTAAGAAATTCAGAAGAAAAAAAAAACAAGAATAAAAAGAAAAAAATTTAAGTATTAACTGCTCCTTTAAAAAGACCAGGAGAAATCCACAGTACAATTATCCAAACCATTCTGCACATATACTAAATATATATTTTTCCCTCTTTTCATTTGTCCTCTTCCTCATCCCAGTTTTTACTTCTCATTGAACAAATTCTTTCCCTTTCACAGTATCTACTTCACCTTTTAGATTTTTATTACTCTCTCGGGTTCTCACCCTAGTGAGACAACACGATGTTCGCACATGTGGGTCTGATTCTACTTATTTTGTTAAAAGAAACTTGTCATTGTTTGAATCTGTATTTCTAGGGAAGAACAAGTTCTGGGTGTTCAAAGCCACTTTAAGATTAAAGACTGGGAACATCCTGTGATTCGGTGCGTCTACACCTGTACCAAGGATGTAATAGAAGAAAGAGGACTCTGAGAACTCTGAATGTCTACAAGTGGCACAACTTAATCTCTCCACACCAGACCCCTAATCTATGCCAAAAGGCAATTAACGGAATTTCATCATGTGTTAGCTCCTAGCTCTCTTTTTGTTACTTATATTACTGAGGATTGAACCTATCATCTCTGCAATGCGCGACATCCCCAGCTCTTTTTATATTCAATTTTCAGCAGCGTCTTTCTGAATTGCTAAATCGCCCAGGCTGGGCCTGAACTTGCCTTTAGCCTTCCTGAAAGGAAGGGAGTGTTACAGACACGTGCCCCCTTCTCTGGCTTCCCCGGTGTTCTGTACTCTTATCTCCTCCACAAAAACAGAGATTTATGGTAAACAAAAAACATGCCATAATATGTTTGCATATTTAGTTATGGTGCTGAAAAGCGTTTGTGAAACATAAAATTCAAAGACAGGAACAGAAGGAGCAAAAATTGATCCCTAAACACATTAAAAAAAAAAACTTAAGTGAATCACTTTTTAAGCTACTGAAGTAAGAATAAAAATATCTGATTACATGTGACACAACCATCTTATTCTGACTTTGAAGGATAACAATGCCTTTCTTAAAAAAAAATGTATTTGGTTGTTTCAGGGTCTCACTATGCAGTTTGGACTCATAGGGACCCTCCTGCTTTCAACCTCCCCAGAGCTGGGATTACAGACATGTGCCACTATGCTCAGACACTGTGGCTGGCCCAGCCCACCCTGCGGCAGGGCTGGTGAGGCATGTGGTGCCAGGGATGGAACTGTGGTCCCTGAACTTGCCTAAGCTTGCCTAAGCAGGTGCTTTAGTCTGCTGACCTATCTTGCTGGCCCCCAACAATGCCATTTTTAAAAGTAGACTTTGCGTTGAGAGCTCTTTTAGGGTACAACACAATAAAACAGAGGGAGTAGACACTTGCACATCCTCTCTCCCACCCAGTTGCACAGGTTCCTCACCCATGCTCCCTCCAGAGTTGCCCATGGGTTGTTTACTCATGGACACACAAGAACACGGCAGAGTCCTCTGAGGTTGACCTGAGGGCTCATACATCTTTGGAGGTTTTGCTGAGTGCCTAATAACATTTATTCACCAGCACTGTCTTGTTGAAGCTCTGAAAATGATATGGTAAAGTGAAGGCCTCCAGAATCAAGCTGCTGCCCGAATTCTCTCCTGCCTCTGCCCTCATCCTCCCCAAGCGCTCCATGGAAATTGGAATTCCTGCTCTGCAAGGCAGGTCAGGCAGAGCAGAACCCATTTTCCCCCAAACTAGCCTCAAATCCTCAGATTACTACTTTACTTTTCCCCAGCCTTTCTGTGGAAAAATTAGCCATAAAGAAATGAAGATCCTGGTTCCAGGGTTGTCTTGTCCCTTACTCAAGAGAGAAAAAAGCTGCAATGAGAGGGTAGGAAAGTTTTGGACAGGCAGGCCTTGGGGCTCCAGCCCCATCCTTTTCTACTTGGTTACACCTGTTGCCTGGTCACGCTGCATACTACTACCCACACTTCATCAGGCTTAAACCTAAAAATGGCAGTTTCCTGCTTGCTTGTGTCTTCAATCTGAAGATTCTCACATTGTGTACAATTAGGATCAAGTAAATCTATCATATTTTTCTGTTAACCTGTCTGTTGTTATAGGGGTGTTGGCCAAGATCCTTCATTACGGGCATGAAGGAAACATTCTTTGATCTCCTTCTATAGTATCATGCAGCATAGTTCCACCGCCCTACAAGTCCTCTGTGCTTTGTCTGTTCATCCCTCCTCACCCCATCCCTCAATACCAGGAAATTTTTACCACTTCCACAATTTTGCTTTTGCCCAAATGCTATGTAATTGGAATTGCACAGCATGTAGGATTTGTTAGATAGGCTCCTCTCATTTGGTGATATATATCCATTTGTCTGCTGCAAGATACTTTGGTTGCTTCCAAGCTTTGGCTATTACGAGAGCAGCCTTGTATAGGTTTTGTGTGGACAGAAGTCAATCATTTTTAAATAGCATATATTCACATGTCAGATTTACCATTTTTAAATATCAGATTTATATAATTTCAAAGATTATTATAGATTGCAATTTAAACTATGTTCCTTATTGTCTTTACCAAGTTTGCAAATCTTTGAAAATTTCTACAATATTCATACTCAGGAAAAAAATTAAAAAAGAACAGTTTGAATAGTCACTAAGGCTTATTTTGTATAGACCACACACATGATCCATAATCAAAGCATGAAAAGAATAAGAAGTGACTATTTCCTTGGCAAGCTAGAAAAGGACATTTTAATAGCAATATAATTTACATTTGATGGAGAACTGATCTGTTCATGCTCGCTTTGCCTCTTCATGGCCATTTGAGGGTACAGAATTTGATGAAGAGAATAGTCCCATCTACGCAGTGAGCTGTTCTGTAAATGTTTTCTCACTTGTGAAATTTAAAAAAAAATTCATAATCTTTCCAGCCATTTGATTAAAACAAAGCAAAATCCAGGGATTCACATACCACAGAGCACCATACAATTTAGAAATATCAAATGACCATACAAAATTGATTCTTGCTGAAGATGACCTTTCAGGTATCTACCAATTTTTTAAGAACAAATGTTATTAAACAGCATTAAAAAATTCTTTGGTATGTAGTCAGCCTCCAGCCTCAGACACTGTGTAAAGAAGTCTTGGCTATATACGATGCCTGTTTTCATGCTGCTAGTTTGAAAATTCTTCAAGTAACTTAGTTTTATCAATTCTATACTTTAGGGATTGTTGGTGGTGGAGCTGGGATTGAACTGAGGGTTGATTTGTTTCTGAGTTCCTTCCTTGGCTTATGTCCTGTCTTTATTTATTTGTTTGTTTATTGTACCGGGGATTGAATTTAGGACCTTGTGCTTGCCAGGCAGGCACTTATGCCACTGAGCTATCTCCCTGGTCCTAGCCTGTCTTTAAAATTTTCATCTAGTAGCTGATGTAGCTTTTCAGCAATTATATCGTGAAATTTGTTTCCATAACATTATGATTCAGTAGATATAGGTCCAAAGATTTTTTTAAATAACTTTTAAACTTTGATATGATTTCTGGCTGACAGATTCTGCAAGTATAATATAAAACGTTGTGCATCTCTTTGGCTTATTGGAAATTAAGTTGCCGACCTGATACTCTGCCAGCCTCTGAAGGCCGCAGGATGGGTATCCTGTGAGCAGAGACAAACGTGCTCCCATAACCACTAAAACATCAGGAAAATAGCATTGATGCCTGATGATGCTTTAATGCTCAACTGTACAGGCTTCAGTTGGCATGCTGGTGCCAAAATAATCTTCATAGTAAGAGGATCTAGTTTGTTATCACTCCTTTTGATTAATTGTCACCAGTCTCTAATTTCACCTGGGACCCTTTCTCAGGATTTCCTTCTCTCATAACCTTGACACTTTTGAAGACTGTGGGTAAATTATTTGGCAGAATGTTTCTGACTTTGGATTGATGTTTTGTTTTAAATTTTGTTTGTTTTTGAGACAAGGCCTTACTGTATAATCCTCATCTTGAACTCATGTGCAGAGGCTGGCCTGGAACTCCCAGCAAACCTGTCTTGGCCTTCTGAGCGCTGGGATTACAGGTATCTGCCACCGTGCTTGGCTAATTTTTCATTTTTTAAAATAAAAAAGTGGGGGCCGGGGAGATGGCTCAGTGGAATAATCGCTTCCCTGGCAAGCACAAGGGTCTGAGTTCAATCCCCGGTTCCACCAAAAATAAATTAAAAAACATAAAAAAAAATTAAAAAGTGCCTTTATGAGCATATATTAGTGATTCACCCTAGATACACTCATCGGGGCAACTGGTACATGCACGCTTTGTGTCTTGATCCTCTCTACTTCTCTCCCCTCCCCCACCTCCCTGACCCCTATTCCTGAGACAGCCTTCCCATGGCCACAAAGTCTACCTCCTTATTTATTGTCATCTATTGTTTATTTTACTTGTTTCTTAAATTATTTATACTTGGGGCTTTTCACAGAGACAGACAGTGTGATATATAATCCTTGATTTCTGGTTTATTCCACTTACAACATCATGACAGAGTCACATTAGGTATCTTTGACAAGAAAACCACTGAGGTGATGCCAGTCTCAATCTATCAAATTGGGGAAGATTTTGATTGGCTCCGGTGTTGTTCACCAGCTTAGTAACTTAATCAGAGTACTCCTCAAACGTCTCAGTTACAAAATCACCTTTTATACATGTGGGTAAACAGTCAACATTTTGTAGAGGTCATTCTGTTATTTTTCTTGTTGCTGGGATAAAATACCCAACGCCCCCGAGCTAAAGGAAGGAAGGTCTATGTCAGCTCACAGTCTGCACAGGCCTCAGTGCACAATCGGCTGGATCCGAAGCAGGGCGGAGCGGCAGAGGGGCTCACCGAGGGCAACAGCCCGCGGCATGGCGAGCAGCCGCCGCCGCCGCAGCCGCAGCCACTGCCGGTCCCTTCCTTTTGCTCCATCGGGGCTTCCTGCCCTTCGGGTGGCCCGCCCACAAGTGTGCTAACATCAGTCGGTGGACTGATTTAGTATCACGCGGCCTAAATTCCAGTATCGCATACTCTAGGTACAGATACGTAGAAAAGCTCCACTTAAATGATCAACAAACCATGTTATGATGGCGCTAATAAGTGCAAGGGACGCTGAAGCCCTCTGCAAAAGTTGCCAAAGAGTTACAGAAGCAATGGTTCACAGAAAGGCAAGCAACCTGGCCGTGCACCTGCCCGAGTGCTGTCCGGCCAGTGATATCTGACAGGGAAAATGTGAGACTTTGAAGAGGGCAGCGAAGATAGTACTGTGCCATGTCATTCGTACCTCACATCTTTGAGCTATTTTTGTAACTAAATTATAGCAAACACAGTTATACAAACGATCACTGTTCATAGACATGCAGATTTTCTGTGACAGAAATGAAGACAGATGCATTGACCATTTCCCCGTAGATATGAATCATGTTTGCATATATTAACATCTTATTTCAGCATTCCCGTTGAACTATATATGCATGTACGTTCTGAATTCTCGTTCGAATGAGTTGCACCCTTTTCCTGCTTCCCTCCCTACTGAGTTAAATCAAGTCTTTGGGACATTTTGATTTTATATTCATATGAGTCATGATTTTATCTCCTGTTCTCCCTTCTCCTAATTCTTTTGAAGTTATTCTTTCACAGATGTGGGGACTCACTTGGAATTCCAGAGTTGATATTTTAAGCTAAAGACATTTGAGAACCAACAGATACAGAAGTAAACCTTCTCAGTCCTTTCTTTATCTGACTAACAGCAGTGATTTCTGGGAAACGAAGTTGGCATAAACTCTCTTTTTGGGGGGCGTCTGTGCCCAGAAAGGAGAAAATGAATGTGCCTATCATCAACCTCTCTTCTCCCTGGGGGAGATTCATGTCCCAAAAGATGGATAGAGCACTCACATCTGAATGAGTAAACATCACAGACCTTTTTGTCTTATTTATTCTCAAAAATGCCCCTTTGTTTTTCCTAAGGAAATCTGCTTATTCTTCCCGCAGAAGCCCCTTCCTTCCTTAGTGGGGTATGTTAGCCTCTAACTTTAATTAGCAATGAGCTGTTTCTTTTGCTAGCTCCTGCATATGGTGTTTATCCTGTCAGTTAGCATTCTAATTTGTAGAACTGTGTGCAGAAGTTGAGAGCTAGGAGCTTCTGGATACACATTTAACTTGAATGTGGGGATGTGGGCTTCATCAAGACCACCATGAGGGTGTGTGCACACGGAGTTCCTTAATGTTAAGGCACCAGTGGAATTGTAGCTAGGTATAGCACTATGTCCTGGTAAGAAGTTTGTTGACTGAAAAATGACCTCAGCATATTTAACCCCCATTGATCTGGTATGGTAAAATTCTCCCTGTAATGGTCCTGGGTATTTTCAACCATGACAAAATGTAGAATTAAATATAGAGATGTTATAACTAATAAAATACATAGCATCAATGCTGAACTTCAATGTAGGAGTAATTTGAGCTTATTGGCAGTTTAGAGTACTTTTCAAGCTTAATAGAATTGAGTAATTAAAAATGACAAGTCAGCCTACTAATTTCAATTTACAGTGAGCAATTCATTTTTAATCTATAATTTCTTATAAGCAATTTGATTAAGTTTATAAGCAACACTCAAATATTTGAGAGAATATATTTTGTTAGGTTTATAAGAGAAAAGAAAGAAGAAAGGGAATTTATATCTACATATCTATATAGAAATATATATACACATAAGATAGCTAAAGTAATTGCATTATTAATTTTTATTGGTTTATTGAAAGGAACAGCTGATGCTTAATTATTTGGTCAATTTTTCAGCCTATATCTGGTAATCTGAACAACTATTTTGAAGATAACAATATACACTATAACAACCTTTTTTTTTTTTTTTCTGTAGTGATCCTCCTGTTTACAGTCTCCCAAGATCTGGGATGACAGGCTTGCACCACCACGCCCAGTCTCAATGTCTGTCTCAGCCGCCCTGGGGGTGGGCTGGCACCGCAGGCCTGGGGCTGAGGCGAGCTATTTGACCAGCCCATCATTGTTAATTTGAAATTCTGTATGGTTTTTATTGTTGTTTTAATTTTCTTTAAAATAGAAAAAAATAATAAGGTGTCTGCTCTAATTTACAAGCCTTGTAAGTAGGATCATGAAATCTGTAAACTGAAGTTCAAGGCTTGAGGGAAACTTCGCTTTTGAATTTGTTACTACAATAAACTCAGATTAACGGTAAGACCAAACATGAAGGACATGCTTCATGCGCTGTTGGAATGAGAGGCAATTCTCCAAGTCTTTCTCTCTTGCTGCCCCTCCCTTATAGACCTTAGAAAGCAGAACGCCGTCTCTGCTAGCTCTTTGGCTTCCGTGTGGCTGCCACGCACTTCTGGCCAGAGGGAGCGGCTGCGTTCTCGAGGTGAGCTTCCCTGAAACAAGAAACGAGCGGCGCTCTGCCCAGAGCGTCCCCCTTCTCGCCCTGAACGTGTTGTGCTGCAGGGAGCTGTCCACTGGTCTTGCAGCCTTGAGGCAGTATGAGGGCAAGACCGAACGAGTTCCAGGACAGTGGCGAAATCCAGTCCTGAAATCATCAGGCTCCTCAGATTTCTCCTTTCAGGAGAAAAACACATGCTCTTTGTTCCGGCGATGGCAGGTCAGATTTTCTCTTGCCGCAATTACATTTTGGACTGACAATTAGCATATTTAAATGTATCTCTTTCTGCAAATGAGGATTTTGCCCCGCACAGGCTGGCATTTTGTTCCAAAGGATGATCAGGTGAGCCAGTGCGAGACTGACGGGCCTCAGCGGGATGCAGTAGCAGAGGTGGCCTCGCGGGCTCCGTCTCAGGTGCAAATCGAGGTCGCATTTCGGCTGAGTCAGTGCGATTGCTGTCCTCTGCAGTAGGAGAGGAGCACGTGGGGATAAAGCTGAGCTCTCAAGTCTTTCCCTGGCGTGGAGGCTACTGGGAGGTCCTGGGAAGTGTGTGGGATGTGAAAAGAAAGTTCAGGATGTGGGTGACTGGGAGTGAAGGCAGCCAGTGTCCTGATGTGTCCAAAGTGGGGAGGTGGCCTTGCGCAGTCCTTCCAGCACTGTCACCTACAGCCTGCTGTGTTGGCCACCTCCAGGGAACCAGGGGAGGAAAACCCAGTACATTCTTTTACTTCCTGCAGACATTACCCTACATTTCCCAGAATGGTAGCATAGAGTTAGACTCTACCCTTCAGAATAAAAAAGTCCTTACTAACTAAAATAACATGCATGGTTTTAACATTTTCATTTTATTTTACTTTACTTTATTATTTTGCAGTATTGGGGATTGAATTCAGAGCTTTCACACTGAGATAGGTCTCTAGCCTTGTTTTATTTTGAGACAGAGTTTTGTGAAGTCACTCAGTTATCCAGGTGAATTTGGTAATCCTCTTGCCCAAACTTCCAGAGTGCTGGGTTTACAGGCATGCTGCCAGTACAGCTAGCCTGTTTATATTACAGTTCTGAAGTTTTCCTGACCTGGTGGTAAAATTCACTTATCAGTTTAGTTGAATTATTAAGCTTATGATAATTCACTATATTAATGTGACAGACAGAAATATTTAAATTTTTTGTAGAATTTAGTAAAAATATTAGTTTTGTGTTCAGAACAACACTGTACAACTTGCCATGAATCCAGTCATGCCCCTGTAGTTTGTTCATGTTATGTCTAAAATGTCCTCCAAAAGCTTTGTGCGTTGAGAGTGGGATTTTGAAAGGTGACTAGATGATGGGGGCATGATATTCACCAGGGGATTAATCTACTGGTTTTGGGGCTGGGAAGATAGCTCAGTAGAATAAGCATTTGCCTGGCAAGCGCAGGGTCCTGAGTTCAATCCATACTACCACAAAAAAACCAAAACAAAATCTACTGAGTTTATAGTTCAATGTGCTGTTAGGAGCTGCGAGTTAGTAGAAAGGAGTGGGTCAGTGACCGCAGACTAGGAAGGTGCGCCCTTGTTCATGGCTCATGCCTCCTTTTTCTCTGCTTCCAGCTGTCACGAGGTGGACACTTTCCCTCAGCTAGGCCCTTCTGGTATGCTATTTCTGCTGTGGAATTAGGTGACTGTGGACAGAATCCTCTGGAACAATTCACCAAAACAAACCTCTCCTTTTTAAAGTTATGGGTACCAGATATTTTTGCGAGTAATGAGAAAGTGACTAATACTGAAAACTGATACTGGACCTGGGTGTCACTGCTGACTGTACGACTGTACCTGGTTCAGAAGTCTTTGGACTATGTATATATTCCAAATATATATATATATATATATATATATATATATATATATATATATAATTTATCTATAGCTATATGTATAGATAAATATATAGCTGCTGCAACTATACCTGGTTCAGAAGGTTTTGCAACTGGTTTATAAGAGAAGTTTTGAAAAACTTTGGAGTTAAATTCACAGAATCCTGAGTGTGCTGTACACAGTGAGATTGATGAGAGATTTTGGTAGAAATTTAAAAGAATGAAGTGCTGATAGCTATATGCACAGTAGAAGGCAGATTTGGAATGTTTCACATGGAAATGAGAGGTGTATTAAAAATTAGGGACAGGCCCCTCTTGTTAAATTCTGGCAAAAGAGCTTCTTCATGTTTTGTCCATACCTTAAGACTTTTTGTGAGGCTAAATTTAAAATTGGTAGATTAATTAGTCTGCCCAGGGAAATCTGAAGCGTCCTAATGTTCAGACTGTGGCCTGGGTACTAGTGGCTGCTTTCAGCCAGATCTATAATGAGACTTATTGTAGAGACACCAAAATTAAACATATGCCTTCCTAGTACCTCAAAATTTGGCACAATTCACCAATCACAACCTCACATGTTGAAAAGGATAAACTCCTTTGAAAGATTTTCTTTAAGAGGGCCTAAGGCATCTTATTCACTCCAGGAAAACTAGGTAATCATGTCCCCGAGTTCTCCATTGAGGCACTTTGAGGCCTCTGCGGCCATGGTTCAAGGGAACCCAGCTGCTGTTGGCACTGTTGATAGACCTTGGAATCATCCACATGGAGCTGGTTCTGGAGACATAAACAATAAGACAGTTATAGGGTCATAAACGGTTTCACCCAGACTTTACAAAAAGTTCTATCAGGACCAGAAATGTGCCCCTGAGAGGGTGATGTGTGAAGCTGTGAAAGTAAGACTGAAGGTGCACTGGGTGTTCCAGAAAGTTGGGCATGCTACAAATGTAAAATGTCTGTTGAGAAAAGCCACAGCAATAAAAATAAAAAGCCAGGTGAGAGGCTGTGTAAGTTGCAGTAAGCAAAACCAAAAGGTCAGGAGTGGGATGTTCTTCATTATTTCTATCAATTGGTTCAATAGTAGATGTACTTGGTAAATGTAACCAAAGATTTAAAACTACTGATCACTTGGCTCATGCCTTCAGTTACTCCCTTATGTCTGGTTTTTCTGTACCTAGAATCTCACTTTTCCATACATGACCAATTGCATCCTAGTGCACTATGTATATGTGTTCAAGGGTTTTTTTTTTTCAAAAACCTTTATTTTTTAATAAACATCTGTGCCCAGTTTTGATAATCAAATATGATTTACAACAGTCTTCTTAGGGTATAATATATTACCCAGAGGGATGAACATATACCTGGCTTAAATTTACATATATTTTGTGCTTTTTGCAAATCAAAAATAATTCATTCTAGCTTTATATTGTTTTTGTAGTTATTAAGATAGACATGAATATATAAACTTATATTAAACTACTAGATGTTCTCTGTGAAAGTTGAAGGGCCCAGCTCCACTCATTCCTGCTCCTGATTGGCTACTCTCTCCTGGGAGAGCACACTTGTGGCTCTGCGTTTATTTTGTGACAGTTTTTGGCTGATTGAAGCGAGCACCTGCCTTATACTGTGCCATTTCTGCCTCCAAATCAGGCGATCCTGGGAAATTTTTATGGTGATGGTACTGAGTTCAATGCCTTCACACTGATCAAAACCCCAGCTCCTATTAATTTTTTTTTTATTTTCAGACAAATATTTAATTTTAAATTTTTAATATTTAATATTTTAAATTTTTTTATTTTCTCAAACATCACTAAATTGTTTAAGGTGGGTCAAACTTGCCATACTCCTATCTCAGTCTCCCAGGATCCTGAGATTATTGGCATTCACCCTTCCTGAGAATCTGCTGAGAAGGTTCTATATGGTTTGGCTGTAAACAAGGGAGAGTCCATGATTGTGCGATGTGGAGCCTAGATGTGGGAAGTTACTGTGCTTCTTCGTGATTGCCCTTTGTCCTTGTAGTTGTGGGTGCATTTGAAAATGTGAACCCCATATATAAATAGCACAAGAATGGGGAGATAAATGAGAGCAGGGCTAGATTTATTTTAATCATTTTCCCTGGATTTTAAATTAAATTTATTTAATGCTAGAGATAATGACAGGCTCTTTTTAGATAAAGACTGAATCGATGAGATACATGGTGATGTGCTCTAAATATTGTCAGGATTATAGGAAAATATGTGGCATGAGAGTAGCATGTGAGCACAATAAGGTTTTTTTTGTTTTTGTTTTTGTTTTTGTGGTACTGGGGATTGAACTCAGGACCTTGAGCTTGCCAGGCAAGCGCTTATTCTACT
>NDGM011160200.1:0-10104 GCA_002564305.1 Octomys mimax | reverse complement strand
ACCACATGCTAGCCAGCCCCGCCCCCTGGTGGGCTGAGCTGGCCACACACACACACAAATAAATAAACAAAAAAAATTAAAAAAAAAAAAACAAAACTTAGGATTTAGCAAACATACTATTGTTTGAAAATAGTCTATTGTGTAATTTTCCTTATATTTGTGATTTTAAGTTATTTAGATCGACTATAAGCTGTTATTTATACATGTACTAGTACTAGAGATTGAACCCTGGGCCTCCACACTGAACAATATTTCCAGTCTATTTTTTATTTTGAGATAAGAGCTTGCTAAGATGCCTAGGTTGGGCTCCAATTTTTGACCCTCCTAAATGCTAGGAATATAGATGTATATCACATATTCAGCTTGCTTATTTATTTATTCATTCATTCATTAATTCATTCATTTATTTTTGAGATACGGTCACTCTATGTTGCCTAGGCTGGCCTAAAACTCTTAAGAGTGAGGTGATCTTCCTGTTCAGCACCTAGAGTTATGTGTCACAATGATGTGTTTTATAATATCTTTTTTAAAAATGACCATGCTAGGTCAAAAGAAGTAATGTGAAATAACCATATTTAAAAATGAATTATTTGTCCCTCCACCCAAATCAAACAATTCAGAAGTAGTTTTTAAACCCAAACCACAAATTTCAGTGTTAACTGCTATAAGAAGTTATCTGACTAAGCTCTAACTGGACTGTGCAACACCTAGGGGGGAAAAAATCAATACTAACCTCTTTGCTTGGAGAAAATTCGAGAAGCAGATTACATAACATCGATGATGCTACTACTAGAATTTCATCTGGTGCATTTTGCAAAACCTATGGAATAATAAAAACAGGATATCATTAAGGTTTAGAATTATGGAAGTGAGACAGATCACTAAGACTAAAATACAAAAACAAGGAGAGCTGGGCAACTAAGCAAGATCTATCTCAAAATAAAAATTGAAAAAACACTGGTGACACAGCTTGGAAACAGAGCAAGTGGAAGGCCTGCATTCAGACAGACAGACAGACAGACACACACATACACACCCCTTTTAACTTGATTTCACATATTGTAGAGATATAACATGTAAGATATAACATGGAATTCAGAAGATGACCTCTAACACCAATCAAATAAAATTTCATCAAAATAACAACAAAAAACTCCCACAAGCTTTTTAATTAAAATCAAATGGCTGCTCACTTGTGGTTTGCTAACCAACAGTTTAAAATACCGAGAAGTAAAACAGCAAAACTAGCAGATATGTAAATAGCCTCTGAATCATGAGAAGGCCAAATGAATCTAAAACAGATTATTGGTTTACTTCCAAACTTTTAATACTATACTTTAAATGTGCGACAAAGTAACAGTTTGAAAGCAGTTATACGCACATATATCCAAGTACACAAAATTCTAGATTGTTCATCAAATCTTTCCCTGGGAGAATTAGAAAACATATGTTGCTCCATTTTTGATGTGCATGATAGAGGGGTTTTGAGCTAAGCAATCATAGAAAATGACTCCAGTTTCAAAGTAATTTATTTTAGGAAGCAGAAGAGTAATTTTAAAAAATGTTGAATGGATAATCAATAAATCAAGACTGAGCTGTTATGAAAAAGGTATCATCTGAGAACAAGATTGTAAGTCTGTGAACAATACAAGAACAAATCACTTAACTGAGGAGAGCCATTAAAAATGCAGGAATGCCAAATCTGGTTCTAATGTTTTTAGACAAAGCACTGTGGGTTTGAAATGGACTTTTGTGGGTGTGAGCTGGCACATTCCTTCAACACATGCGTTCCCAGTGTGGAAAGACTTTGATGATGTTGTTGCAGAGAGGGGAGTCAATATATAATCCTTCTGAGTTTAGAGACTCTTAATGAGGACACAAAAGGTTAACAAGGAAGGAGGAATACTTAGAAGGGCTGCCACCTGTCTAACAGAGTGAAACTCAAGGAGGAGTACCAATAGGTAACAATCCTCCTGGTCTTTTTACCTTGAAAGCCCATTTCACATTCTTCCTGCTTGTAACCTTTCTGCCATATTGATGTGCCTATTCTGACTTGAAGCTTTAAGGGAGGGTAAGAACGCTGTAGTGAAAAGAAATTTTTTGCTGGTTCACTGTGCCTGGATACTTTGCTTAGTACTTAGTAAACACTCAAAAACAAAACAAAAACCATAAGCAAAAAACTTTTGTTGACTAAATCCAAGATATGGTCAGTTAAAAAAAAAAAAAAGGAAGAAAAAGAAAAAGACTGAAGGCCAAGTCAACCTGTGGTTCATTAAGGAGATGACATTACTGGCACCACTTGGTCCTCAGCTCCCTTTGCCCTTACCCCATGTTTTAGTTTTTACTGAGGTGGGAGGTCTCAACAGCAGACCTAGTGGCAAAAATGTATATTAAAAAATATCTAAGGATTGCAAAGAGACTGAGAAAATGCTATTATTTGCAAATGGCTGATTGGTTTTCTTGTTATACCTATTACAAAGATAACCACGGATGTGAGTTTAAAGAGTAATAGGGAACAGATAGATCATCTGAGCAACAAAGCTTTCATTAACAAAAGACAACTAGTAGAGTTGTACTTTCCCCTCACATGAGATACGGACCCCAGAAATTCTGTAGCTCTGTAGATCTACAGAGTATCACATTCACGGAGAAGTATGTTCAAAATGCTCTATCCAAAAAAATTAAACAAAGTCCTAGACTATAGGAGAGTGCTGGTGGCTAGCTCAGCTCACAGAGGCTCTGTGGCATGAGGATCTTTTCTTCTTACCTTCATTAAAGGTTTCCACACAGCATGATCCTGGAAACTGGTTCGAAGTTGCTGTACAGATCTGGATAAACTGTGCAAACATCTACAAAGAATAATCAAAATTAGTTTTCCAAGAACCCCAAACTCATTTTTCAAACAAACTGTTTGCCTTTTCACTATTATTGAAAATAGCGTATCTACAGAGTAGACAGTAAGTCAACTCATGATGACACCTCCTGGGCTTTGGAGGCTAGGTTCTCTGTGAGATGTTATACACTGTCTGAATTCACCTGAACATACTTTCCATTAACATTCATATTCTGCACTTATTCAGTGAACGACTGGAAAGGAAGTAGGTTAAACACACAGCAAAGGATGTTTATGCAGACCATTTAAAGCTCATACCTGACGGCAGCTAACCGCACCTTGACACTAGACTCAGACAAGCCAGTCACAATTCGGTCCATCATATTTTCAGTCTCAATGATCTGGAGAAAAAGGTTAATGCTGCATAAATAACAACACAAAGGTGACAAACTTCATTGCTTGTAAATGTAAGTCTGTTAGCACCCATTACAAGTTTAATATTGCTTTTGGCAAAAGTTTTCAACTCTGGGACAATCATCTTGTGGTGAGGGTAGGCAGCTCATCAGAAAGGTAAGGGTAGCCCACTAAGGACAAGCCAGGTGGTATGGGGCAGGTTTTGTTTATTTTCAAAGACACTTAAAACAAAAAATTAGCACAAATATTACAGAGGTGTTTTATAAACAGTCTTGGGGTGAGAGGAAGGTATGACCAAATTTCTATCAGGTAGGTTCTTGCCAGAGTAAGATTCTAGACAAATCAGTCCACACTTAGTCTAACGAAATCTGGGTTTCTGACAAAGCCATTCTGTGGCTACTTTTCTACCAATAGGACTGAAATTAAATTAAGTATTTATAAAGGTAACCATCTCTTACTATAGCATCTTTCACTGGTACATGCTACAGGTAATCACAACAATCATAAAGCTTTATTTTTTCAACTTGAAAACAAGACAGCTTGCAGTTTTCCTTTATAAAGCAATGTACAGACTCAAAATAAATGGTGTGCAGAGGAAATTAACTGTAATCTGTGAAAAGATATGGAAAAACGACTTTTGTATTAAAGTACTAATGTAAGCAAAAACATGTTAACAAAAACAATGAATTTTCCTTGAGTTCTATGCGCCAGGCATTGTGCTAGGCATATGCATTATCTAACTCTCACTCTTTGGCAAGTATTATTGAATTATTCCCATTGACCTCTTAGGAACTTGAGCACTGTGGACAACACAGAACTTTAGTGGGACCACATAAGCTTAGCCACACTTCTAACACTGACTTGATTAGAGAAGTAGTCCTATATTTTTCAGTTCCACAAATGGGTAACTGATTAAAGGGACCTATTACTTTCTGCTGGGAAAATACCTAGACCAAAGGATCTTAACCCCGATCAAGCTGAACAATCCTTTATGGAGTTTTAAAAGTTCTTGTCTACCATGCTAATCAAATTGTCCAAGCACCTGTCACTTATATTTTTAAATAATCTCAGTGAGTCCAGTGTGTAGCCAAGGTTGAGGATCACTGACACAGAGTAAAATGAGTTAGAAACCAGACTTGAGGGAAGGGTAAAAAAAATCCCAGGATGTCCAAAGCCTATAGGAAGAGGGTAGATAATATAGTTGAAATGGACAGTGACCAGAAAAAAGAATACTATTAAGAATAGGGAACACACTTAGCTGGAGGTTAGGAATGATAATTTTAATGTAGTGTCTTACAGCTTCAAAGTAGCCAAGAATATGTAGTACTACTTGGATATTTGATTGCTCTGAAACTTGTCAAATTTGGTATTCAACACTTAGATGTGAAAATTTTGTCTCAGTACTCATTTGTTTGGTTCTTAAAGTGCAAGCTAGAACTTGTCAGGTTCAAATGTCTCACCATGCTTTATCCTTTCCAGCCCAAATATTTTGATAGTCATTGTTCTGAGTACTTGTTGAGACTCCTGGAACCAGTTCACAAGTACCAAGGCCCCACTGTACACTGACTTACCCCCAATCTTACCTTTATGTACAATTATTCTGTCCTGTCACCTCTAGGCCCTACGCAACTCTTCTGTCAGTCTACTCCTTTCGGCCCTTCTATAACTTCCTGCCAACATGGATGCATGACTGTTCTCTGAGCACTACCCCACCTTAGCCAGCCCTCACAGCTGGTCCACTAATTGTGTTCTTAGCTGCAAAAGATCTCTATATTTTCTTTTTTTTCCTTTCATTTTAATATTTTATTCATTTATTGAGAAAAAAGAATAGCAACAAACCATTTTCAAAACATGTTAGGATAGTTATAATAATGAATACATTGTATATTATTGTCTTCTTAGTAGTATTCAGAGGACAATATACAGACAGGCTATCTTGTCTAAACAATATTAGTATGAAACATTCTTCTCATTGAGGTCTCTATATTTTCAGTGGTGTCTACTTTCCACTTGAAACTCTTCTAAGCCTTTATGCACCCACTTTAAATTCACAGGGGATGTGCTTTTTTTCCTGGGACACAAGTTATCTCAATTCTCTCACACGCTTTTTTTACATGGTCCTGGTATGTTGTCCAGACTGGTCTCAAACTTGTATTCAAGTGATCCACCTGCTTAAGCCTCCCAAGTACCTAAGACTACAAGTCCACTACAAGCCTGTGTCAATATGCTTAGCTCAACATCCTATTCCTTCCTGAAATGTCTCTATGCTCTTGTTTTCTTTCTTTACTCTTGTTTCTTTACCCCAACTCAGGGCCCTTCTACCAAGTGGGCATGGTGGTGTACATCTATAATCCCAGCATTCTGGAAGGCTGAAGCAAGACAATGGAAAGTTCAAGCAAAGCCTGGGCAACTGAGTAACTTAGACCCCACTTCAAAATTTACCCTGCCCCCTTATTCTCTGATGGTATAACTGTATCCAGGGCAATACCACACCCAAGACCTTTGCCTCTAAGCTTTAGGTTGTTTCTGATCTGGAAAGTCATGACTTAGCTAGGCTTGCCTGTTTCAATGACTTATGCTTGATTGAAGTAACAGCCTCTTAATCTTTTGTATTTGCTGTAGCACAGAAGATTAATTTGGGAAACATTACTCTAATTTGCAAGGTAAGAGTAATATGGTCCTAACTACTGAAGTGAGAATGGTGATGAAATGAACATACAGCATACTGCAAAGAAATTAGATGTTAAAGAGAGAATAGTGTGAGGTAGAAGTAATACAGATTTTGTGCCTGGGTAGCTGGGAGAATGGTAACACCATGAGAAGAGGGAGAAAGACATGAAGTCAAGAAACAAGCAGGTTTAGTGAGGATGGGAGAGTTAAACAGTATAAGACAAGCAGTTAGAAGTTACACTAAATGTCTACATGGTGTTATATTTATTAGGTGATTGAAAATATGGAACTAGAGGTCAGGAAATAATTCTAAGAGAAAACTTAAGATTTGGAATTACCCATACTAAACTGATATTGAAGTCATAATGACTACTAGTTACACTGACCCAAAGATGTAAACCTACCCAGGGACAGGACCAATGTAGTACTTATGCGACATTTAATCAAGTACATCTCAGTACAAACACAGGTCACAAACCCCCGAAACTGCCCCCAAATTTCTAATTCTGTACCAAAAAAATGACCAGATAATTCTATGGGCTAGAGTCCAGACTGTGGCCCCTTCCCAAAATTAGTAAAGCTGATAAAGAACCTAGGAAGAAGGAAGAAGGTGGTGATCTAAAAAAAGATGTGTGGGTAACCAACCTAGTGGATAAGCAGTGAAATGAAACGTTATCAGCAACTCTATTTCTCTGTATCTTTAGTAAAATGAAGGGGAAAGCAATGTTTATTTTCTGTCTTTTGTAACCAGCAGGTGAGCAAAAATCAATCCAGGCAAAACTATCATGTTGTCAAAAACTGAAGTTTTGTTTTTATTTTTGATACAGGGTCTCACTACCCTGTTCTGATTTTGTAGTGATTCTCCTGTCTCAGCCTCCCTACTATTGAGATTACAGGTGTACACCACCATGCCTGGTTCTGGGGCTGGCGGCACGCCTAGGATTCCAGGGCTGGCATGGCATGTGGTACCAGGGATCGAACTCAGGGCCTTGTGATTGCCAGAGAGGCACTTAAGCCACTGAGCTATCTCCCCAGCCCTGAAGTTTTATTATTGATTAGGAAGTAGACATTAATAACCTACCACATGGATATTCAGGCTCAGATTAGTGCCCAATCCCTGTAACACTAATAGAGTATAGGTTGGTATATTCTTTTAACATTTTCTGGGGTGAACTGTACCTGATTCTTTGGAGCATAGGTACTGGGTGGCTGGTAAGCTTTTCCCCTGAGCCATGTCATAAAACAGTAGTACTACTGGGAGGTACCTTCCTTTGGGTACATATGTTGACCTTCCTTTCTTCCGTCTTTCTATCCTTTTTTTTTTTTTTTTTCCTTTTTGGTTCTGGTGACTGAATTTAAGGCTTTTGCACTGAGCCACATTTCTGGCCCTCTTCTCATTTTCTTTTCAGACAGGTTTTCACTAAGTCACTAATTGCCCAGGCTGTGCCTGAACTTGAGATCCTCTTGACTCAGTCTCTTATAGTGGTGAGATTACAGGTCTGAGCCACCACACTTAGCTCACAAATTGACTTTTCATAGGCAATAGTCTATTAAATTTTCTGTAGTAAGAGATACAGATGTTCAACTGAACCCTGAGAGTGTTGTAGAAAGCAAATTACCTGAATGTTCAGTTACCTTCTCTGCCAAGATTACCAGTCAAGCATAGTATAGTGGTGCACACCTATCATCATAGCACTTGGGAGGCTGAGGCAGAAAGATCATCGTGATTTTAAGGCCAGCCTGGGCTACAGAGTGAGGTCAATTCAAAAGTGTATCTAGAGAGGCCATGTGAATGAGCAATATGATCTCCCCAAGGCTGCACAGCTGTGAGGGCATTTTCATTTGGACATGGAGAAAAGGGGTATTATAATGAACAAACGGAGCAAAATGAAGATAAAAATGTGACTACACAACAAGGAAAGGTCCGGAGATTCAGAGGAAAATTCTCGTTAGTAGGGAAAGAGCTAGCAGTGGTTACTACTGTAGTTAGTCTCTTGACACATGAGGCTCTAACAGAGAACTATATAGTTTTTTTAGACCTGTGGTTGGAAAGTCAAGAGCAATAATACATGTTCTCTATGATGCCTTTTAGTAATCAGGAACCATGTTACAAAGCCTTGATATGACAGAAAGTGCCAAGTCCTAGCACCCTGCAATAGCACCTTAGGTTCTGCAAGAAGGAGTGCACAATGCCAAGGGGAGCTGGAGGTTGTTCTGCCTTAATGATTCTTATTCCAAGATTCCATACTCATAGCTTAGCAAATACGCACTGTGGCACAGCTGGCTGGATCTGCAACTAAAAGAAGAGGGGTGGGGCAGAGAAATAGACAAGATAGACAAACAGACCAGACCAGACTGGACCAGATCAGACCAGACCAGTCCAGACTGACTGACCGACCAATCAACCTCTGTTACACAGATACTACGCCTGGCCAGCAAGGATACTGACTGACTCTCAGAGTAGAGGACCCCACTTCTCTTTCTCTGCTCTTCTAGGGGCATGGGTAATAAACTTAACTAATCACAGAATTAAATCATCACATCCTAAACTGATCAAGTTTGAGGTGAGTGGACTAGGTACTATGTTGGTGTCTTCAGCCTTCTGGACCATGCTTTTGCTAAGTGTTGTATCTCTGGTATTACAGCTCTTGCAGGAACAGACAAAGGTTTATGGGTAGGATCAGAGCCTCTTGTTCCTAGCATAAGAGACCCTGATGACCCATGGGAGAGCAGAGCAATCAGCCTACAGGACATAGAGAAGCAGAACCCAGATAACACTAAGGTTCATGGAACACATGAAAATGTCAGAATCTTAAGTCTGAAAATGGCCTTTAGAGAAAAGTGAATTTCCCTGCCCTCCAAGAACTCCACTAGATCCATAACTTAGTTATGATCAAGACATAAACAATATTTGTCTCAAGGCAGAGATACAATCTTCAAAAACCCAGACATGACTATTCTTCCGCCACTACCCAATAATGAAGCATTCTCTAAGTACTAGAAAAATTTCAGCTTGCATGTGGGACTATATTCAAATCAGGTCAAGCAAAACAGAAAGTGAACCTAGGCCAATTCTTGGTGGTATCAGTGAACTTTTGAGATAATTCATAGTGGATAGGTAGAGGGACAGCAAAGTGGTCATTCTGTTAACATCACTTATTTATGCCAACATGCACAATAGCTAGGCAAACACATCTTAATTTCAAATGGGCTTGTGTAAAACATTCTCAGGGAACTGGCCAGGATGAGTAAGGACCCGGAATTGAACAGTGAAAGCCAGCAGAGGTAGCCTCTTCAAGACCCAAATAGATAGACTACCAGACCCAGAAAGCCTAGTTAAAGCATGGAAAACTAAGCAGCCAAGCAGGACACAGTAAAAGGAGATGAGGAAGAAGGATCTATCATGAGACTAGACCTGATGGGTGGAGATGACAATATTTTGTCCTGTAAATGTCATAGATGAGTCACACTGTGGGCTGCTTATTTTGAGGTCTAACTCCTCACTTAGTGAAGATACTCATTTCAGAAATGGAATAGACTGAGGAGCACAAAGAGCCTATGAGTAAACTAAAAAAAGTAGAAGCCATAGTGCAATATACAACCAGCTTAGCCAGGTAGATTCACAGAATCAGCAAGGGCTGGGAAGAGATCCACTGCCAAAAGCAGAAAACCACTTTTTTCAGGTTATTTCTTAAGATGATCATAGAATACTTAACTAAAGGACATGGTACTATACAGCATGAAAGATTCTTTAGCACCTAGTATTTATAATTCCTGAGTATATCCTTATAGTATTTCTCCTTACTTAGGAAAAAAGAGCAAAAAAAAAATCTCCAACAGTACATAGTTTACTATGAATGTAGCAAGGGAAGCTGCAGTGTTTGTTCTTAATCAGGTTTAGTGAGGAAACCACTTCTCTTATTACATTCTTCTGCATAGTATTAGTGGTAGCATGTAAAACAATCTTGAAGTATCAGCTCTTTAATTTCTGATTTGATTAATACTAAAATGTGAAGACATCTAGAAATAGTCTTATCCAACTTCATACAATGACTGGTACTGAGTTAGACTGGGGCGAAGCTGGTGCCCTTTTGGGTTTTTCTGGTGTTATTTTTTTCTATTCACTATGCTGTAAGGATAAGATTTTTGCCTAGTCTTAATTAAACTGAAGCCTACCTTTGAAAATG
>NDGM011160197.1:0-10221 GCA_002564305.1 Octomys mimax | reverse complement strand
AAAAAAAAAAATAACTGAATTTAAAACAGTAACTTACTAAGGTGTTAATTTTGAATTAAAAAAAAATTCCTAGCAATAAAATAATCTTAATATGCTTATTTACCTAATTTGAGGGTCAACATAAAAATAGACTACTTTCTGTCTGATTTTTGTTAAGCTTTTTATTAAAGTATAATATATAATTACACATAAAAGTGTGCACCTTGATTAAGTTTTCAAATCCTGAATGCACAAGGGTACCTAGCACCCAGATCAATACACAGAAGCCTTCTGTACCTCCTTCTTAGCCACTCCCAAATGATAGCTACTATGTGCGTACTTCTAACACCAAACTACTTTTCCTGTTTTATAAATAGAAGTATGCAGGATAGAGAACTTTTACAATAAGGTTCTTTTATGCCTTGCAATACTTACCACAATCTTCTTGTACAAAGCCATAACATTATCATCATCAAATGGTAGAAAGCCACACATAAGAACATATAAGAGTATGCCCATGCTCCAAACATCAGCCTGAGAGGGAGACAAGAAACATCATTTACAGTAAGAACGACAGGACATTAAATAGAACCACAGAATCTCCCAAGAAATCCCATCCCATGGGCAATCATCCTGTACCCCATGCAACCACTGTCTCTAATATATACATGTTTTCACCAAAGCTTACACGTATTCTTAATTCACAAAGAGTTAGGAATTCTTAACTCATTCTACAGATAGACAAGAAGTTTAACCCAGATAGGAAAATTTATCCAAAACCACCCAGTTGATGGCCGGTCACCCAAGAAGGCCCTGTGCCTCCCCAGTTCAGTATATGTTCCTCTACTGCATGCTAAAACTTAATAGAAAATAACTTTCAGTTGGCTGGGCTGGACTGGGTATGACAGGGAAATGAAGCCCAGTCTCTTGCTTACAAAGACAACCCTACAGGGCTACTCAGAGTTAGGTTACATATGAGGATTATGTAAACAAGCATGGGGATGTCAAAACAAGTCTGAAAATTTCCTGATACTCTGCAAATGTGACTAAGCTGCACTATAAAATCCTCTCTATGTAGTGAAATCTAATAAAATTCAATGATTGACTTTTCAGACTAGAAATATTAGTCTGCCAGCACAAATAACTCTACAAATCTCAAAATCCAGAAAGGAGTTTAACCTTTATATGAGCTAACCATGTGTCCCGTCCCATGAGCCCTATGCAGTAACTTTATTCAAGTAGTGTCTGGCCTTAGCCAATAATGGCATCACCATTAGAAGTCATAGCTCCTGCCTTCATTTAATCCTTAAGAAAATTTTAAAAGCTATTGGTAGCAACTTTTTAAAGGGAAAAAGAATGAAAAGGGTAACAGTTAACTTGGGCAGCATCACTCATCTAGCTATTACCTATACTAGGTAACCTAGGTAATTCACGCTTGTCCACTGAATCACATCAAATTACTAAATAGTACTATTATGCTTCAGATGAACAATTCACTTTTCAAGCTGACACTTGACTTTTGTTCCAAGTTGTAAGAAGTCAGAAATTAACCATTTATGCTAGAGATATGTCAAATATTTAATCTATAAATTGAAGCATGAAGGTATGGCACTCATAACCAAGATGCTAAATTGAAAGTACAGGGCATGGTGGCAAAGGCCTGTAATCCCAACACTTAGGAGTCCGAGGCATGAGGAGTGCCACACAGTCAAGGCCATTGTGGGCTACACACTAAATTTTAGGCCAGCATGAACTACATAGCAAAACTGTCTCAAAAAACAAAAATAAATTCAAAGTAGAACTTCAGAGGAAAATTAGCTAACAGCCCTGTCAAATACCACAAGAGGTCAACAGAGATACTATGCCTATGTTAACTTAAAAATTTAAAAAAAAAAAAAAATAGAGCATAGTGGCACATGCCTTAAACCCCAACATCCTGGGAGACTGAGGTAGGAGGACTGCAACTTCAACTCCAGCTTTACTGAGACTTTGTCTCAAAACAAAAACTAATAAAGGGCTGGAGATGTAACTCAGTATAAAGGCCACAAGTTCAATTCTCAATATGGGCAAGGGAGAGAGCTTAAGGTAATAACAAGAAAATCCTCACAGAAATCTACCAAAGCCTATTTAAGAGAAGAAAGCAAAAAAGAGTTCTCTTCAGTTAATTCATCATAGCCTTTACTTAGCCAGGCATGGTGGCACGCACCTGTGAGGCTAGCACTTGGGAGGGTGAGGCAAGAGGATTACCATCAGTTTGAGGCCAGCCTGGGCTACATAATGAACTCAAAGCTAGCTTGAACTACATAGTTAGATCCTGCCGCAACAAAAAAAAAGCACCTTTACTTTATTTTATTTTGAATTAGATATGAGAATAGGGGTTTGAAATCACTTCCTATGAGGAACTACTGAACAAATCAGAGCTATTATCATGGAGCAGATCCTTACAGCATGATCTGAGCCCTAAGCATCAGAATCACCTAAACTATTGATTTATTTTATTTTAGTCTTTTTGACACAAGGTCTCTCTATGCAGTTCAGGCTGGCCTTGAGCTTATTTTGTAGCCCAGGCTGGTCTCAAACTCTCAACACTCCTCCTGCCTCAGCCTCCCAAGTGCTGGGATTATAGGGGTGTTCCACCATGCCTGGCCTATAAACTGTTGATTTCTTTTTCTTTTCCTTTTTCTTTTTTTTTTTTTTTTTTTTGTATTTTTTAGAGAAGGGTCTACAAAGTGTTCAGGGTCTCACTACTAGATCAAACTTGTAGTAATCTGCCTGTTTACAGCCTCCCAAGAGCTGGGATTACAGATGCGCAACACCACGCCCAGTCTGAAACTGTTGATTTTAAATGGAGGTTCTTAAAGTCCTATACTGAAAAGCAAAACCAAAATCTCTAAGGGCACAGTCCTGTATCCTAGATCTTTTAACAAGAGTCTCAAGTCATTCCTTGGTATACTGTCCTTAAAACATTGCCTTGGAAGGACAGACAACAAAGTAACATAGTCAAGAAATAAAATTACACAGGAAAAACTCAAAACACATTCAGACCATCAGGGCCTTGACGCCAGCCCTCTAGGAATCTTCTCACTCCCAGGAGTGATAAACAGTAAAGACTCCTTCACTCAGTTCAAACACTGACCAGTAATCACCATCTGTGTGACCCTGTAAAGGCAACTACTTTCTGAGCTGGTTTCTTCTTTGCTTTATGGAATCAGGTAATAGTACCCACTATTGCCCAAAGGATTTTTATGCGGCCTTAATGAAAATGATAAAAAGTATTTAGCATTTGAAACTTCCATGCACTACTGAACAAACTATAAGGTAGTACAACCAGTACATAAGACAGTACAAGTGCCTGCCTGGCAAGCGCAAGGTCCCAAATTCAATGCCTAGTACCAATTTTTAAAAAAATTAAAAAAAACAGAATTAGCACATGTCCTAGCAATTTCCCTTCTGGATATGTACCTTTTTGATCACATATATTCTTTATATGGTACTCAATTAAATATAAAACTAAAAGCAGGATTTCAAAGAGATATTCATTTATATCTACATTCCTGGTAATATTATTCACAATAGACAAAAGGTAGAAGCAACACAACAGTCCATCAAGGGATGAATGAATCAGCATAATACGGTATGTACATGTAGTGAAATATTATTCAGCCCATAAAGGAAGGAAATCCTAAGAACTGCAGTAACATGCATGAACCTTGAGACATTCTGCTAGTGAAATAATCTAGTTACAAATCGACAAATATTCTAAGATTCGACTTATATAATACCTGTAAAATAGTCAAATTCAGACACAGCCAAGCATAATGGCACACAGCTATAACCTCAGCACTCAACAGGCTGAGGCAAGAGGATCATGAGTTTAAAGCTAGCCTGGACTACAGTAAGACCCTGTAACAAAACAAAATTTCATAGACACAAAGCTGAGTGAACTGGCACATGCCTGTAATGCCTGGCAGGAGATTTCCAGGAGTTTGAGGCCAGCCTGAGCTACACAGTGAATTCAAAGTCACCCTAAATTACTGAGTGAGCCCTGTTTCAAAAAGTGAAAACAAAAGTTTCATAAACACAAAGAAAAAGGACAACTGCCAGGAAAAGTGGAATAGGTAGGAATGGAGAGCTATTGTTTAATGGGTATAGTTTCCACTCTGCAAGATGAAAACGTGGAGATTTGTTGCACAACCACGTGAATGTACTTAACGCTTCTATACACTTAAAAATAGCCAATACAGTAAATTCTATGTTGTGTTTATTTTACCAAAATAAAAGATTAAAAACTAGATACAGAGGTGCATACTAAAAAGCAAAGCATTCTAGAAGGCTGAAGCAAAGGATCAAGAGTTTTAGAGACCAGCCTGGCTTAGCAAGACTCTATCTTAAAATTAAAAACAAAGGGCAGGGATGACGAGGCTCCCTGAGTTCAATCCCAGGACCAAAAAGTAGCCTGGGATGTAGCTCAGAGGTAGAGGGCTGGCCCAGCATAGGGTGAGACCCTGGGTTTCTTCCCCACCACCACCACCAAAAAAAAAAAGTCTCATATAGATCCACGGACAAATGCTGAGTAAAAATTTGTTCATTTTGGGGCCGGGGAGATGGCTCAGTGGAATAAGTGCTTCCCCGGCAAGCACAAGGACCTGAGCTCAATCCCCGGTTCTGAAAAAAAAAAAAAAAATTTGTTCATTTTGTGTTCATTTTAAGGCAGCCACCAAATTACTTCCAGGGTATTTCTGCCAAAAGTGCCTAAGATGAATCTAATTAAAGAAAGCATTAAACAAATTCAAATTCATAGACATTCTACAAAAAAAAAAAAAAAAAAATTTAACACCAGATTCAACAGTGGACACCTGTAACTTCAGCACTCAGGAGGCTGACAAAGGAGGACAAGACTCCTACGCCTCGGCCAAATAGCGCAAGGGATTAAAGCACCTGCAAACAGGCACAGGGGCCAGGGTTCACTCCCTGGGCCTACAGTGCCGGCCCTGCCCCCGGGGTATACTGAGACAGTACAGACTGGGTGTGGCGGCGCACACCTGTAATCCTAGCTCTTGGGAGGCTGTCAACAGGAGAATCACTATGAGTCCAATCTAGTAGTGAGACCCTGAACATCCTGTAGACCCTTCTCTAAAATACAAAAATTAAAATTAAAAAAAAAAAAAAAATGTTAGCCAAACCCACTGGTGCACACCTATAATGGCACCACTTGGGAGGCTGAGGTATGAAGGTAACAAGTTTAAGTCCCACCTGAGCAATTTAGTAAGACACTGTCTCAAAAAAAAAGAAAAAGAAAAAAAATTGTTTTTTCAGAACTAAAGATTGAACCCAGGGCCTTCACACTGGGTTATAATCCCCTCCCTTTTCTTAAGGTTTGGTTTTATTTTATTTTATTTTTATGTGGTACAGGGTCTCACCACATAGCTTGGACTCGTCATCGCAATCCTCCTGTCTCAGCCTCCCTAGTGCTGCGATTACAGGCCTGCACCACCACACCCAGTTTCAGTGGCCAGCACGGTGCATCGAAGGCCCCAGTGCCAGCAGGACACGCAGTACTGGGAATCAAACTTGGGTCCTTGCATTTGCCAGGCAGGCACTTAGACAGCCAAGCTATCTCGCTAGTCCCATCAAAATTTTATTTTTCAAAGTTAATCTTACTGTAATTTTAGAAATACATGATTATGTTCATCATAGGGAATTTACACCTATGTATAATATATCCTGATTCTTTTTCTCCCCAACCCCTCTCCCCTTTGGCTCCTCTTCCCTTCCTCATTTACAAAAGCTTTTTCTTTTTTTTCTTCCCATTTTTTTTCCTTTCCTTCCTTCCACACTCTCAGTGACACATGCCTATTCTCAGCCTTCAGGAGGCTGAGACAAGAGGAGGGTTGCCACAAGTTTGTGGCCAGCCTGGGCTCCAGGTGAGTTCAAAGGCATCTTAGCCAATCTTAACTATATAGCAAGATCCAGTCACAAAAGAAAATGAGAGGACGGGGGAGGGGAGGGGAGAGGAGAGGGAGAACGAATGAACAAATGAACTGGGAGGTAGCCTTTGCCTCAGTGCAAAGCCCCTAGGTTCAGTTGTCAATTGGGAAGTAGAGAGATTTAAAGTCAAAGGACATAAAGCCTGGAAAAGTCTTACAAATTAAAGAGAAGGGCTAAAGAAACTAGTCTTGGTGGCACATGCTTTTAAGTCCACCACTTGAAAGGCTGAGGCAAGAGGATCATTGCAAGTTTGAGGCCACCCGGAGCTACACAGTCAGTTCAAGACCACTAGGAACTGCTGACTGTGGTGGTGCACACTTATGATCCAGTAATCAGGAGGCTCGCCATGCGTTCAAGGCCAACTGAATTACATAGTGAGACCTTGCACCAGGCGCACCATGCCAGCTACCAAAACCAGGTATGGTGGCGCACACCTGTAATCACAGCATCGGGGAGGCTGAAACTGGAGGATCACTACGAGTCCAAGCTTCGAGTTTCCTAGTGAGAGCCTGTACCAAATAAATAAATAAATAAAACCTTAAGAAAAGGGGTGGGGGCTGTAACCCAGTGCAAAGGCCCTATGTTCCTCATTCTAGTTTTGTACTACACTGTAAGTTTGATATTATACAACACATAACACTATTTCAAAAAGATGTTTTACACGAAAAGTGAGTTCTGTACACAAATAAAATCAGGACCAACTATACCTATGATGTTTCCCTCTCAAAGGATCATACCATACAAAAGCATGTTAAAGATTTGGAAATGTCTTAAAATAACAAAACTGTTCAACCCAGCACTTTCTGAGTTTTGTACAATTAATATGTGTTTTGATTTTATGGTACTAACATCAATAACACTAATACTCCAGAAAACAGCTTAAAGAAGGCAAAGCACAAGCCTGGGCTGCTGCATGGAACTGCTGGCCTAGAAAGCTGGCTGTGGACAAAGAACGGGTTTTCTCTGACCTCTCTGAAATTCTCCTCCCACAATCCTGGTTTTATGCTCTACCCACAAGAATAACTGGTCAAACTATGGCATAGTTTACTACAAAAAACAAACACAGCAGAAATACATCCTGTTTCAAATATGTATTGTTATTATGTTTGCTGCAAGCTATTCATTCTACCAGCTTATAACCTCACTAGCCAAACAGACTAAATGCTCTGATTAATAAGATTATTTATTACTTCACTGTAAGACCTGCCTGCATCATTGCAGGTCAACAATGAATGTATGTTAATTATGTGCCAAATTAATCAATAAATAATTACCTCTGATCCAAGATACGATTTGCCTTGTATTAACTCAGGTGCTGCATAAGCGAGACTCCCACAGCACGTCTGTAGAAGGTAATCCTTATTACCCTGCCAATAGGACAAAAAGGAAGCACTTACTATTTAGTCATTAAGGGTATCAAACTTTGATGCCAGGTATGGTAGTAGACGCCTGCAAGCCTAGCATGTAGGAATCTGAAGCAGGAGAATCACATGACTTTGAGGCCAGTCTGGATTGCATAGTGAACTCAAAGCCTGCCTTAAAAAGGTATCAAAATTTGATAAACATTCTTTGAACACAAAGAGAAAACTATCCCAAATAATGAGACCTTCAGCCAACCGAATACTCTTTGAATTCATGCATGCATGCACATGTGACTGCCAGCCTGCATTTCCAATATTACTGCAACCCATACACGAACCAAATCTTATTCATCTTGGCTTAGACACATCCAGCTCATACTCCCCTAGATATTCATTCATTATCACAATCTGTCTAGCATAATCCAAGCACACATCTTCCCACCCTCAAGTACACAAGAAAAAAAAAGGGTTCTTTGCCAATTCTTAGCTCCCACATCAAATCTGTACAAATACAGAAGAGTTTCTGTATCCTTAGAGGGAAGAAAACAACACAGTATATAGAACAGTATATGAAGAGTTTATTTCCTAGACTCAGTTATAAGACAAATCACCATCCTTGCTTTCAGATTTAGTAAAATGAGAAATGATTCTTTCTCTGCTCTCCCACAGAAACACCAAGACTTAATGAAATGAAGCTTTGTGCAACTCCTGGATGGAGTTCTACGCTAGCAAAGGATTTGGGAAACTAAGATTTCATTTACAACTGAATCATGCCCAGAAGTCTGAGGCAATCCTCTCCCACGCTACCCTCATTTTCATAAATGGCGACTATGTGGGTGGCATCCATGTCAGCCATAAAAAAAGGCTAACAGAACCTGTAACGAACAATCCCCACGTTTTCTCTAGACAACGTGGCTTAACCCAGCTTAGTCGTTCAAAGTATCTATCTTTATAGGTTACAGGGCTGGAACACCTGCCCTCTAGCAGTTGCTTCCCAAACACAAGGCTCCACTGATGATCTCTTAAGCACCAATGGAGAGTGGGGGCCGGGAGATGGCTCAGTAAGATAAGCGCTTGACTGGCAAAAGCAAGGATCTGAGTTCAATCCCTGGTTCCACAAAAAAAAAAAAAAAAAAAAGAACCAATGGAGAATCAGAAAGGATCAGACAATCAAAGAGGCAAAATCTGCTTCCTTTTGCACCTAGACAATTCTCATTTGGGCAGGAAACAGTCATGGGATTACTAAATTTTGAAGCAAGTCTGCAGTTCCAACATTCTTAATGAGTGTAGACAACTCATTTTAGAGACAGTACCATCATTACAAAATTCAGGAGTGTTATCGTTTGTGTCTAGGTGTCCCCCCAGAGCCTCATGCAGTCATAGGGCATCATGGGGCGGCTTCTGGAGTTTCTGATTTATTGCTGTGGGTGTGGATGCTGCACCCACCCTGGGGCAGGTAATCTGCACTACAATGTAGGGAGGGGAGAGAGAATAGCTAGCTACCTGAGCTGCTGCCACTTGCCTTTGCTCTCAGCCCTGCCATGAAAGGTAGTTCTGTGCCATGTGCTGCTCTGCTTTGGAACCAGCTGAGTATGGACTGAAACCTCCAGTAACTGTGAGCTAAATAAACTTTTCCTGGGCCGGGGTGATGGTTCAGTGGAGTAAGTGCTTGCCTGGCAAGCGCAAGGGCCTGAGTTCAATCCCTGGTTCTGCCAAATAAATAAATAAATAAACTTTTCCTTCCTTCATATTGTGTCGGGTATCTGTCCCAGAGATGAGTAACCAAGACAAGGTGTCAGACCCCAAGGTAGCCACACAGATCTACTGCAAACAGAGCTGGGAAATTCAAAGTCATTTCAAAGGGAAGTTATGATGGGCAATTCCAATGCTTACCTCTGAAATATAATAAGATTAAGATTAAATTCTCAACTCCTGCCTAAATGAACAGAAGCATCATCCATGGCAACATAGCAAATTGCAAGCACAATGATCAATTTAGCATACACTGATCAATTTAGAACATACTGATACCAAGGGTAAAACTGAACATTCTTCACAAAGGATGCAACCATGCTCAGTAAAGACTAAGTGCAAATCAGTATAAGAAAACATTAAGAGCTGCACTTACAAAGAAATAAGTGCATTTTTATTTCTGCACTTACCTTAGGTTTTGCACAGAGACCAAAGTCAATCATCTTTACTTTATGATGTTCATCAAATAAGAAATTCTCCTGAGACAACAAAAAATATTTTTGTAACTATATTTTTACTTTCTATGGTATGTCCCACACTTTTAGGCATTTCTAAAAATGAGTTTTAAAAGAACAAAGCCAGGGCCAGAGAGAGAGCTCAGTAGAATAAGCACATGCCTGGCAAGCGCGAGGTCCCAAGTTCAATCTCTGGTACTGCCAAAAAAATAAAAAATAAATAAAAAGGACAGGGAGCTGGGGAGATGGCTCGATAGAATAAGAGCTTGCCGGGCAAGTGCAAGGGCCTGAGTTTTGTGGAACTGGGGGGTTCCACAAAAAAAAATAATAATAAATAAAATAAATAAATAAAAAGAACAAAGCCAGTGTGATGGCAAAGGCCTATCACCCCAGCAGTCGAGAAGCTGAGGCAGCAGGATCACTGTGAGTTCAAGACCAGCCTGAGCTATAAAGTAAGCTCAAGACCAGCCTGAACTGCATAGCAAGACCCTGTCTCAAAAAGACAAACAAAAGTCTATACTACAAAGATTAGGTATAATAGTAAAAAAATAACTAAAAACTAACAAGAGGGAAAGAGACTGAACAGGGGAAAGATAAGAAAGGGGTAAAGACTGGGGGCACAGTGGCACATGCTTGTAATCTCAGCACTTGGTTTCACTATTTTTTTTTTTTTTTTTTTTTTTTTT
>NDGM011160192.1:0-10536 GCA_002564305.1 Octomys mimax | reverse complement strand
AAAAAAAAAAAAAACCTAAAAAATATATGCACATATGTTGTTCATCAACAACCACAAGGACTTCTGCTATTAAGCTCAAACTAATATGTCTCAAAGGATGACATATAACTAATTATTTTATCAGTGTCCTCAGAACTTCTAGTCATGTGTTTATACCCTAATGCAAATAAAGAATCTATATTTTCAATTTAAAAAGGATTAAGATCTCTGTATTTTAATATTCTTATGATTAGTGGACACCATCATACTTAATTTATGATACAATTAAATTCCTAAATTAATCCATTGATGTGATCTTCAATTTCAGACAGTTATCTAATAATTGTACAACTTTGATTCACTTTTCCTTTTTTTTTTTTTTGCAGAACTGGGGATTGAACTAAGTCCCTTGCACTTGCCAGGCAAGCGCTTATTCTACTGAGCCATCTCCCCTACACTTTTCCCCTTCTAAAAAAATGAAGAAAAAGATACCTATGTTAGCTATCTCATAGGACTGCTACAAATATAAAACTGGAGTTTTCTTTGAATTCTAGAAAGGCGATCCCATCATGTAGGTAGAGAGCACAAACATACTTCCAAATATTATTATTCATATCTACATATAGATTTTTACATATGCTATATAAGACAACCACTTGACTTCATTTAAAAAGTCAAATTTGAATATATAGGAATGTATAATAAAATAATTACTAAATCTACTTTACTGCTCTGAGTGCATAGACCCAAAGAGGGCAGGAAAATGAATACAAAATAAAAATAAGTTCATCAACTATAGAGTTACTTTTATTATCCTTTCTAGTAACTGTAAATAAAAGACTTTTTTAATTTAGATAAAGAACTTAGTGACAGATTAGTAGAAAATGAGTGACTATGCCAAAATTGGCAATTATTTTATATTAAACCATTTTCAGGTCTATCATCTCCAAAACAAAACTCAGATCAATTGCAGAGTGATAATTCACAGAGACAATGTACATTATATGTTTGAAATGGAGGTGTGATTATATATAGTTAATGTCACTCTAAAGCTTATCACAAATTTTTTTTTTTCTTATCACAAATTTTAAAAGTAAACTTAGATTTCTGTGCACAATGTTGAGATTTCTTGGCAATTTTCTAGAGAAATTAAAATATTACAGAAGTAGTAGCATTTTACTACAGAAATATAAATAATTCTATTAATAAGTGTTTCCTATATTATTAAATCATTCGCATTCCTGAATTTTTAATAGGAAGTCTTTTACATAAAAACCATGCTAAATCCATTAAATCTATAAAATCCCCAAGCTAGTATTACTGTTTATAGTGATTCAGCTTGAAATGTACCATTCTATGCAGTTAACAAGTACCTTATTAATTTCTGCCTATATCAAAGAGGTTACTCTTCTAAGTCAGTAAGTAAGAGAAACACAAAGTAGCCAGTGGCTTGAATTCGAAGCCCATGTCATGATTCGGTTTAGTAGAATAACACAGTACAAGAATAATTTATTTCAAATAATTCATTCTAAAACAACAAACTTCAACTAAAAATACCAGAAGCTAAGTAGTTTACCCACATTACTTGAAACTTTTATTCAATATGCTTTTCTTATGAATACTATTGATATAAAAATGATACAGCAAATCAAACAGCAACCAAATGTCTCCATAAGCACCTGAAGCATGTGGGCACTGGTGGTTGGGTGATTATTGCTATGTTACGTAAGTCACTTTAACAAATCATCATTTTTACCTAAAATACTTCACTATGCTGGGCATAGTTTCACTGCAATTCAGCCATATGTAGAATGTCTCACGCATTGGAAGAGGCAGATTTTCAATTCAGAGACATTAAGTAAATATTCCTGAATAAATGATGAAAACTTAAGCTGTAAGTAAGGCTATCTTCCAGAGCTAGTGTTTTAAGACTACTTGTTCTTAAGGGAATTATGTGATTGTTAATTTTCACTATCAATTTGCTAGGCTTGAGAAATTAAAGCTCACTGTGGGTATGTCAGAGGGTCACAGAGGCATGACTCTGAAGCCTGTATAAAATGTGAAGACCCCTAGTGCTGGTGCTGTTTCTTCTGTGCTGTTTTTGGGCCACCATGGGGTAAACAGCTTTTTCCATCATATCCCGTATTCATGATCCTTCTGCTCTGCAAACAACTGACCATGGACAGAAACCTCTGCACCATGAGCCAAACAAACCGCTCCTCTAAATTGCAGATGGCAGGCATTTCCTCCAGCAACGGCAAAGCTGATCAACGCAAATCGCTTACTGAGTTTTGCGGGGGGAAATCCTGAGCCCACTACAGAACAACTGACAATGTTACTGGAAAGAAATTTTCCATTTTTTAAATAATCACTCTATGTGACTCTAATCTCATGGAATCCTGAACACCACTGAACAAGGTCTAAGAGCAAAACACAGTATTTTATAGTCAAGAATGCTCAAAGCATAAATATGTTCCTGCAAAAATGTTACACATTTTCTCAAGTTACAACTTTTTCATGTTTTATCACTTTTGTGGGATTACTCTATACTTTAAATATGGACATTTAACCTTCTGTATTTAATTAACTGAATAACTGGGTTCATTGACTTTACTCATTATTTATTCATTTATATAGCAAGTTATTGGGGAATAGTTGTAAGTTTAGCACTATCTGATGGGAACCTTTCTTGTGACTGATACTGATAGCAACTTAAAGGTTTCAAAAATATCTGTCACAATGTTTTTTTTACATAAAAGGTGTTTAATGTAAAATATTGTTCAGTGATAAAGTAAGTGTACTTGTGGTTTCTTCTGCCTCTTAAAAATAAACCTGTTTCTTGAAATAAGTCAACAATTTAATTAGCAATCTTGGCAATAAAGCAAGGGTAGGACTTGGGGACTCACTTTTTCTAGTACCTACAGATTTTGAATATTTCTTAATATGATCATGCAAAGTAAACTGCTGAGTGAAAACTATAGAAAAGTATTTCAATATCACAAAAATGGCCTTATACACCACAGTTCAGTGACTAGTATTTATGTCATTTGTTCCTTTCTTAGAGAAAATTATAATGTCTGAAATTTCAAGCATAAAAGTATATGGCTACAAAGTCTTGCTAAAAATGTCAACAAAAAGATATAGATAAACAGAAAGGCAGTTATAAAGAAGGGACCGTGTGAATGTGATAACTGTATTTGCACATATGTGTATATTTAAACAGGAAAATAAATGTTTCAATATCTTGTGATATGTTAAAAGCAAGAAGCTAATGTAAATGTCACTGGCATGTTTTAGCTTTTTTTGTTTGTTTGTTGTTTGTTTTTAATGTATCTGGTGCAGGGTCTCACTATGCAGCTCAGACTCCTAGTGATCCTCCTGTTTTTAGCCTCCCTAGTGCTGGGATTACAGGCATGCGCTGTGGCTGGCTCAGCACACCCAGGGGTGGGGTTGGTAAGGCATGTGGTACCCATGTCCCTGAGCTTGCCTAAACAGGAGCTTAGGCCACTGAGCTATCTCACGGACCTTGGAATGTTCCAGTTTAGATGACCAGAAGTTCTGAGAACCACAACTCAAAACTTATATAACTTATACCACAACCACTGATGTTTGGCTTTCTGCTTTTCAATTTAAGTTTTTCTAATAGTACACTGGGTACTATTATGTCAGTTTCTCTAAGCATGATGAAGAATCAGAAACATTTTAAATTTCTTTCCTGTATAAAAACTGCAGTAAATATTTGCAATATTCTGATAGATAATATGCTCCTCAGGAGAAACTCAAAGTTCCAAAATACATTAAAATAGAGGATTTGGGGTTATAGCATAGTGGCACAGTGCCTGCCTAGCAACCGTGAAGTCTTGGGTTAGATTTCCAGTACAAAAAAAAAAAAAAAAAGTATATAGATTTAAACTCCAAATAACTAAACTTGTGACCAATAAGTAACCACTTGTGTGTCTTCAACGCCACATGCCTTTTAAATTCCAATATGTAGTGCAATTTGCACGGGAGAAAATAAGCTCAAATTGAAATTGTCTGAAATCACAGGCACAAAGCAGAAATTGTCACACTGTGATATCCTGGTAGCCTGCAACTGTGACACTGGCTCAGATCCTATCAATATGAATAAAACAGTATGCTGAACTACTCTCAGGAATTTAAGTAAGTGGAATCAGGTTAAAGTGAAATAACAGGTGATGCAGATGTAGGTATTTGTTCCAACCACAGCAAAAGAACACAGACAAAATATATAAAGCAGTTATTCACAGAAAGAAAAGAGAAAACCAAAGAGAAAAATCCACAGTTCAATTAAACATCACAAAATACAACTCATGAATTGGTACCTAAAGCTGCTTGGAGGGTTAGCTTAGAAGGGTTCTAGCCATATAACTCAGCTTTCTAAACGTTTTATTTTTCCAGGGTTTTTAGGATTGCCACCTATCAATAATTAACTTTCTAATGTATATCTCAGACTGTCTGGTTCAATTAATCAATCAAGAATTATGCATTAAGAGCTCCCTGAGTATGATCTCATAAAAGTTCAGAGGGTATAAAACTGCTTCAAATGCTGAGCACTCAATACTTTAAAATTTTGTACATTCATTACATTTTGTCCTGAGGATTAAACTTGTTATGCATTTGTATGGTATACAGTTGCAAATACATAAAAGGTGTAGTCATTTTAAAAGCTCACAAGAAAGCCATGCTCCTACTACAACAAATTATTAGAGCCAATTACATGCCTACAACAGCCTCACTGCTGCTTTCTCAGTAATTAATCCATGCAGGACTTTTCAGCCCTGGCTATCACCTAAACAGAAAAACACAAAAAGAGAATTCAATGCCAGTTCTACACCTTCAATTAATGTTGTTATTTGTCCCCCACCTATAGTTTACCAGGTCCATTAATTTACAACTGCTAAAACTCTAAATAAGACTTAAAATGTTATATTTCTTTTTCCAGTAGAAATAGTAATGCACATTTCCTCTCTGAAGTACTCAGAGCATCAAATACTTTCCTATTAAAAATATTTTTGTAGGTGACAGAGGCTACAGGTTCTTTTCAAAGGATCCCTGAGCTTGCCAACTAGACAAGATGAGCAAAGCTCACCTTCCTGAGCTGAAAAAATTATGGAAAAGAAGTTATCACTGAAAGTGAATGGTGGCAGACATGTCTAAGGAATACTGTGAGGATGTGATCCCCTTATGAATCTTGTGATAGATGAACATGTGGAGATGGCAACTAGTGGGCAACAGAATAACACTGGAATGTTCGCAAATATCATCATGTTGGAAGCCTTAGAATGAGTTTAAATAATGACTGCTCAGCAGAAAAATTCACACCCCTCTTCCAAGTTTAGTCTTTCACTGACTAAAGACTGGGTCATATACATTTTCATATCAAATTTTTGTTAAGTAAACTTTTGTAACAGTAAAAAAAAAAACTTTTGTAAGATTCCATTTCACAAAGATGGCCTGCTATTTCAACAAAAATATTGTGTAGCTTATGAGGAAATTTACAACCATAAGTTTTGGAATATTTTACTCAATGATATGAGAATAGGATACTGACATTTTTATTTTATCTTACTTTATTTTTCTTTATTTCTAGGGATTGAACCCGGGTCCTTCACACTGACTTATTATCTCCAGAGCCCTTCCCTCCTTTTTTTGTTAGTTTGAAGCAGTCTCACTACATCACTGAGTTGCCCAAGTTGGGATCAAACTTGTGATCCTCCTGGCTCAGCTTCCCAGAGTGTAACCACACCTGGCAATAATTTGTTATTCTTGATAGCAGTAACAATTACAACAATATATATTCAAAAAGCATTGTGTAACAGATATTTTCTAACCCTCTGAGGCAAGTGCCATTATTGTCACTATTTTAAACATAAGGAAACCAAGGAATGACACAGCTACAGAGATCTTGACTCAGAGTCCAAGCTTTTATCTACTATTCTCCATGATATTGAGCCTTCTATAAATATTACATTTGTCAAATAAAAAATACTTATATTCTAGTAAAATGTTAAACACCAAACCAAACCTTTTACCTTGAGTTTTTAAAAATCTTTTTGGCTGTGGGAACACTGCCAAAGGACGGATTATATAATGAAATCCACTAACCGTTCCTACCTCAAGTCTGTCTGTCCGCATCAATTTCTGTGCAGCAGCTGCGGCAGCTGCAGGTACAGGGACCCCAGGATTCCCTGTAACCAACATTGGTGCAGTCGGCAAGATCTCTGCTGGAACCAGGCTTGGGGAGACAGGTCCCAGGTAGGGATTAAAGGCTGCTGATGCATTGGTGGCTAAGCTTGGTGCAACTGAAAACATTGGCTGGAAAATAAAATAGAAAGAAGGCTTAAGTATGCAGTTCCCAGTTGAAAGTTGATAGTCTATATTACACATTTACCATCCATCCATCCATTTAACCACAATGTATTCTTTCCTCCATCTGTCCTTCTCTTTAATCTGTTTTTATCTATTCTCATTTAAAATCAGGATGCTTTATTAAATAACCATCAAATCATAGGGATTTTGAAGCTTGGTCTGTAACACCGGTCTTTTCTTTTAATAACAGATCTGTTAAACAAAGAAATTGCTGCAATTTTCCATGCCTACATCTTATAATCTGAGTGACTATTTTGAAGAGAACAATATGCAATACATTAATGATTATTAACTTTTTATTACCCTGTTTTGAAACTGTATCATTGTTTTTATTTGTGCTCTCTTTAAAATAAAAAAAAATTCTTGTGCTCACTAAACTTCCCTATTTTCATGATTTAATTCTAGAAACTTGTGTAAGAAATACATTTCATAATTGCTATAGCGGATGTACTTGGTGTATTCAAAACTGTTAACAGGTTGCAAGGGTCTTATTATAAACACATACAGCAGAATTCCCAGGGGTTAACAGAGTTCACAGTCAATGTAAACTGTGAATCTATCTCATGGACATGTGAAAGGTAATGAGGATACCCTTTTGAACACATAAAAGAGTGCTTGGCATATTCATTTGATGCAGGATTTTCTGAAGAAATTTGAACTATTCTTGTAGCCCTTAAGATCCTTGTAAGACACTGAACAATGAAGCTGTCTCCCTAGAGAAACAAGTCTGCAGTGTGAAGTCTGAAAGAAAATACTTCTAAAGAAATGTTATAGACTTGTTCAAGAAAATATGTATGACATCAGATAAATTGTCATAAGATAGAATTTCTGTCAGAAAATCTTCAATGATGTGTCAAGACTGACTCAATTTGTTTACATGAAAAAATGGATATCAAGAAATATTTTGAGTAAAATTTTACTGAAATCTATATTGACAATTAGCTTTTCCAGTAAAATATAACCTAATTTCCTATCTTACTGATGATATCATTTTTAATGATAGTTTTGATTTTTTAAGCATTAAATTCAAGGAACATTAAGGTACATCTGCAGCCTTTTTTTTTTTTTTTTTTTTTTTTGCAGAACTGGGGGTTGAACTGGGGGTTGAACTCAGGCCCTTGTGCTTGCCAGGGAAGCGCTTGTTCCAGGGCCATCTCCCTGTTCAGGGCCATCTCCCTGGCCCCAGCCTTTGTTATTTTTTAAGACAGCCCCTTGCTAGGTTGCTGCAGGCTGGTTTAAACTTGTGACTCTCTTACATTAGCTTTGAGTTCCTGGGATTACAGGTGTACACTACCACATCCATCTACAGTTCAATTTTCCAAATTTAATGTTTCAAAATAATAATGTATGTCTATGAAACAGCAAAACTTATGTAAAATGAATCTTATTCTTTAAGGTAAGTTTTAAAAATATATTTTCTTTACTCAATGGTAAGGAATAAAATCTTCATTGAATATTTTTAGAATGAGAGTGACAGCAGATAGATTTTATTAGAAGGTAGCTAATTCTCTTCTCTGATAGAAATAAGAATATACCAGAATATATGAAGTGTTCAACAGAGCTTTGAAGAAAAGTTTTTTACAATATGAGTTATATATTACAAAAGTAATTCTTATAGCACAAAATAAGTATATTAGAAAATAAAAATTTATCCTTTTTCTAGTCTGGCTCTAACTCTACTTAGAAAATTAAAATACTCTCTTTTTTGTAGTCTTGTGGTTCTCAACTAAGGATATGTTCAGCAATGTCTGGAGATGCTGTGGCGGCCACAGCTGGGTGGTGTGACTACATCCAGTGCACAGAGGGCAGGATGCTGCTAAGGGTCCTGAAAACACAGGACAGCCCCTTCTAGCAAGAAGGATCCAGGCCAAGCCTCCAAGGCTGAGCTGCCTAGCCCAGCAGATTCACTATTCTCTTGGCCTCACAAATTGTTTAGGGACAAAAAGCTTTATAGGTTCCAAGAAAAAGGTGAACAAGACAATATTTAATACTCAAGAGACTATTCAATATTTAATGATTCACTGGGCAGGATATTTTCAAGTTAATATAATTAGACCTGGACACATGCAGGTTTGAACGCCACGGTGAGTGCTCCTCCAGCTCAATGGCTTGCTAATGAAGGAGCCTGAAGTATCCCCTCCAATCCCACCCCGCCCATACAAGGCAGCTACCCTCAGATACAGGAAATGGTCTGTGTGTTCTAAACATCAACAACCAATGCCCTGCTTGACACTGTGGCCCATGGCTGGCCACCCACCAGCAGCCCCCATGCAGTGCTGCTCGCTGGCCACTGGCTGCACGAGAGCAGCAGCACAGAGGCCGACTCGCACAGGAAAGTGGGTTTCTATGCAAGAATGCTCAGGGTAATCTGTACCCCATCACAGACACAGTGCTGGAAAACTCCAGCCAGGTCAGTGCTCTTAATTTTTATGTTAGATATTTAAAAAATTATGAGAAATGTTGGCAGAGAGAACTAAAAGACTGGGTCAAAGAGAATGGCAGCTGGTTACTATTCTTCTTTGCACTCCACTGCTATGAGTTAATATGTATTTATACAGAGCATTCTTAATATTTATTTTATAAAGTTATCTACATGTCTATGCCATTGTATATAATCCATTATAAATACTTAAAAAATGCAAAATTTATAAACTTCTTTGGCAAGAGAAAAGAATTCTTATTTTAGCAAATAACAGTGGACCAATAAAATTTAGCTTTGTAAAGCCTCATAAAAATACACTAGAGGGCCAGCCTGATAACTCAGCAGACTAAAATGCCTGCTTAGGCAGAGCACAATGTGCAGGGTTCGACAGCCAGCGTGTTGTGCCACCCTGCCCCCGGGGAATGCTGAGATGGTGACTGAGACTGGGTTTGGTGGTGTGCACCTGTAGTACCAGCACTTGGGAGGCTGAAAACAGGAGAATCACTACAAGTCCAATCTATGTAGTTAGACCTTGTAGACCCTGTCCTAAATATAGGAAAAAGACAGAAAGAAAGAAAAAAACCTAGAAATTTGCAAATTCATGTAATGCAGCTCAATTATTTGCAATTTGTAATTGCAAATAAAGTACTTTTATTATATACTATTGACTTGTGATAATATTCCCTGTGAATGGTTTCTAGAGGGTTATCATATAAATTAATCTAAGTTAATTTATCATAACAAATTCAAATCTGAAACATTTAGAGTACTGTCCCCAAGTCTATAGCAGCTTTTAAAACATCAACTATCCAGAAGCCTTTATCTTGAATTCTTTCCTCTCTTTTACTTAATAGTAAAACAGATAATTGGTTAGCAATAATTTTATCCTTTAAAAATCTTCATTCTAAAACCTGATCCAAAAGAGAGAAGAGAGGAAAAGGGGAGGGCAGGCTAGGGAAGAGAAAGGGATGGAAAGAAAGAAAAAAAGTACAGTGTTTCCTAGGTTCTTTTGAATTTGTTAACATTGCTTTTGTTGCATCAGTTTTTTAAAGAGCACATTATGAGAGGTGGTCACTGCTAGCCTGGCCCTAATCGGATTAAAAAAACACTCAGAGTGCTGGAAGGCCAGTGCTCCATTTCAAAAGCTACCCTGTAGAGGCTTCTGCAGAATCTCAAAGACAGCATTAATGCAATGGCATTACCAAGCAGCACCTACGTTCTCTGAAGTGCCCACAAGCTATGTGATTAGTGCACTTGATACTGCCTACATCCTTCTCATAGTGACTTAGAGGAACCACTGTTCTTCGAAGGAGTCAAGAAGGCTGCTATTTGTGACTGCCTTTTTGCAGTGAACCTTCAACAAAGAAAAACAAATTGCAAATTTGCTAATTATTACAGTGTTTATGGGTTAATCACTTGTTTTTAAAATGAAATGCTCTTTTTCAAGTAAGATAGTAAGGCTTCATTATAAATGGAAATAATTCAATTTTACATTATGATCCTAATTAATACAAACATAATCATTACTAACAATTCCCTATTTGTTATGTGCCAACACTATACTAAATGATTTACCTGTGATATTGTATTTAATTCTCATAATACGAGCAACTGAGTGTTGTTTTTCTTTTCTTCTTGTTGGGGTGGAGTGGATGAGTGTAGTATAGGGATCTATTTAGTTTTCTTCTAAACTCCCAGAACATAGACCAATGTCCAGCATACTGGAGACAGATTTTTTTTTTTTT
>NDGM011160180.1:0-17314 GCA_002564305.1 Octomys mimax | reverse complement strand
AATCATATGTCCAATCTTACATAACTATATCTGTTAATCTGAGCAACAGATTTGATGATAAAAGTAGATAATATAGCAAACATTGTTAAATGGCTATTTTCTTTTTTTCCCAGTATTTTAGGGAAGAATTGGCTATTCTTTTTTTTTTTTTTCCTATAGTTTTATTTTCCTGTATTTTATTTCCTGTGTTCAGGGTCTCACTACATAGATCAGACTTGTAGTAATCCACCTGTCTATAGCCTCCCAAGAGCTAGGATTACAGGTGTGTGCCACCATAGCCAGTCTCAATTGCCATCTCAGCACATCCCAGGGGCAGGGTGGGGACGGCAGGCCTGGGGATCAAACCCCCGGCCACTGCACCTGCTTGCAGGCACTTTAATCTACTGAGCTATTTGGCTGGCCCTTAATTGGCTATTCTTGTTTTGAAAATCTGTAACATATGACTTATTGTATGTTACCCTGTTTCCGTCTTGTTTCTGAGTTGTGTTCTTGGTTTTGTCTTTACCCTTCGAAATAAAATAAAATTATAAAAGTAGTAATGGTTTGCAAATTGTTGAGGAGACTTTTGTGCCTTCAGTGCTCTTTTACCTACCTATTAGCAATGGGCTGCTGGAAATCTCTTCCATTTTTTATTTAAGACTTTTGATAACAGAGTTGTTTTTCTGCATACTTGCCTATACTTCATTTCACCTATGTTTCTCTTTGCTTTCTCCTTGTTATTTCATGCTCCCTCACCCCTTAATGCTAGCAACAAGGGTTCTCTGTGGGTTTCTCAGTAATTACTTCTCTGTCTTCTGTTAATGAGGATTAAACAAATCTAGATTTTAGTGACTGAGCCAAAAGCTCAGAATGAGCCTCTAAAGGCCATTTTCAAAAGCCCCTTGCATGATAGCAATGATGGCAATCACGTTAAATAAGAGATGTTGACAGTTTTCATGTATCTCATCCCTAACACTGCTAAAGAAGGTATCTCTGCTCTTCATTTCTTTCAACTGCCAACCGTGAAACATAATTTGATTTGGCATATGGCCGTAAAGCCATGAGAAAACAGAGAAGAGGACGGTTTGGATTTTCTTCCACATTTGCAGATCATCAACTGTGGGTCTGGATTTCAAGGGAGACAGAGATAACAGATGCTGTCCCTGGAGGATTGCCAAGTCACCCAGGTGTAGTGGCTAAAAAAGAGACAAGAAACAGGAGTGCAGGATTAAGCACCTGTTGGTGTGACTCCTGTTGTTTTTGGCTTCTAACAAGTTTAATTTGCAACAGTCAGTCGTAGATGAAAATGGGGTCACTTCCCATGACCAGGTATTTAAAGCATGTAGGAAGCAGCCCGCATGAATTTACATCAACATTTGTCATTTTGTTTCACTGTGAGAAAAATGTGTCAGATTGTCTTAGTTTTTATATAGCACAGACATGCAATCACTAACTTTCTTCTAAGCTTAACATAATAAAGACTTAGTGTGACCAAACAGTGGAAGTTTGCAGGGCAAGAATCCCAAACTGGATGACTCAGCCAAGCTGGGCCTGGTATATTTTATTTTGACTAGCCTGGTATTTTAAAAACATGATTGCCTGCAGGTAAAGTATATGCAATGTATATAATTCATTCTTTTTGTAGAAAGCTATTTGTTCCTTCTATTGCCCACTTCTGATACACAGCATAATGCTTCCCCCAAGATGTCCATATGAACATATTACATTACATGGGAAGGGGGCCTTGTTGATTTGCTTATGTTAAGGACTTTAGATATAGAGAGATTGTTATAGTGTATCTGAATGAGGCCAATCTAATACCAACCATCCTTTTCAGTGAAAAGAAGTGAAAGAAGGGAATGTTACTGGAATTCAGGATCTGCCTTGGATGATGATTTATGCTGCATCTGTGTTGCGTGGATATTTCAGTTCTTGAGTCTTTTCCAAGAAGATTGACAAGGAAGTCTATGGACAGGAACTCATGGTAGGAAAGTTGCAGTTTGATCAAGGATGCTTATTGTGAGAGAAGCACAGTAGAATCTTAAGCAAAGCTAACTTTTATTGGGAAAATACAACTGGAAGGGCTGCAAGTTGGGAACTTGGCAGAGGAGTGAGTGGCAGGAGACTGGGGTAATTTATTGGAGAGAGTACCCCCTGGGAAGATTCCAGATGCGCAGAACCACAGGTAGCAACAGCCTCAAGGACTGGATTGGTTTCTGCATTTTTCCTTACAATTTGGAGGAGTGGGCAAAGGGGCCACAGAGTGCATTGGAGGTAGGGCCACCTTTTATTCAGCAAGGGATGCTGGGAAACCTGGTTATTTGTTTGCAGAGGATTGAAACTGGATGCCTATCCCTCACCACATCCTTAATCAAAATAAAAATGGATCAAAGATCTCAATATTGAAACACAAACATTAAGGTAAAACATTGGAAGACATAAGTGTAGGAAAGGCTTTTCTAAGCAGAATCTCAATTGCACATGGAATAATAGAATCAACAAAAGAGATTATAATGGGCTATGCAGAGTCTGTACTGCAAGATAATCAGTTAGTAATGAGGAAATCTAAAGAACGGGAAAGAGTTTTTGTCACTCCTCAGACTGAGAACTAACATTTAGAATATATAAAGAATGTCATATTTGAGCCACCTAAAATTAAAGACCTAATCAAGAAATGGGCAAGAGAAGTGAACAGACACTTCACAAAGGAAGAAATACAAAGGGTCAAAAATACATGAAAAAATGTTCAACATTTCTGACCATGAGACATATGAAATTAAAACAATTCTAAGATTGCATTTTACTGTGGAAAGAATGGAAATAATTAAAAAAATGAAACAATAATAAATGCTGCTGAGGTTTTGGGGAAAAAGGAACCTTCTTTCATTGCTGGTGGGAGGGTAAATTATACACCATGAAAATCTGTATGTAAATTTCTCAAAGAACTGAAATTAGAAAATCCAGACTACCCAGTTATCCCCCTTCTAGGTATCTTCCACAAACAGCTTTAGACAGCATATTACAGAGATATACACTTATTGATGCTTATAGCAGCAAAATTCATAATAGCTAAATCCTGGAAACAGCTTGCATACTCACTAACAGACATAGGATAAAGGTAGTGCGGTATCTATATCTAATGAAATACTACTCAGCTACAAAGAATGATGAACATAAGAAATTTTAGGAAAATTGATGCCCCTGCAAAATATAGCGCTAATATCAGATGAAATAAAACAGATGCACAAGCCTAATATCATATAAAATCTCTCATTTGAGTGAGGCAAGGGACAGACAAAAATAATAAAAGCTGGGGAAAAGGGATGGAGCTCTTGCCATAAGGAAGAGGTTTAATGGAACAGGGTGAGGGGTGAGAGGAGGGGAAGGAAAATAAGTACAATAAAGATGCCATGTAGAAGGACCCAATAATCTCAATCAATATAAACATTACATGAATAAACATGAGCTAAGATTCATATCAACAAAAATGAAACTCAAGACAGAAGAATCAGAGGAGAGAAATGGGGGAGGACAGGGGAGGGGATTTTTAAAAATGAAACAAACTATAGCATTACATCTATCCACTTTCAAGCTAATTACAAACTGCGTGAAACGCAAACACGTACTAAGAAAGTAAAAAAGTTTCCAAAATCTTCACTGAGTAATATCACGAAATTCTATGGATTTCAAATGAATTTAGTGAATGTTGGGTTAGATGAAGATCGTGTTATTGCTCAACATTACTTGTAATTCAATATTATGAATTAAAAATAAGAATTGTTGCTTGCTTTTTTTCCAATGACCAGAAGACTTTATTCTTATGTCAGGAGGGAAACTTTTAGTATATGGTCTTGGCTGGAATAAACATGGGGGGGGTCAAAATTGCAGTTTAAATGTATGTAAAGTAAGCTTAATTGGATCAGCTAAGTTTTAAAGGGATTGTACCAACATAATTTTAGGAGTGAGACACCTGTGAGAGGATTTGGTTCCTTAAGGTAGAAGCTGTGGGACCACAAACTCAGGATATTGATACAGGAAAATTCAATTAGATATTTCTGGAGCCTTAGAAGCATAAGGAATAGACAATGAGACAGTGTAGGTCCCTTTTTGTAGAAGGGTTGTTGGACCTTGTGAGTTTATTCCTTCAGCTTTTAATTCATATTTTATTACCTTGAGGGATTTGGAGACTTTATAAAAGTCAATTCTCACACAATTATGAATCTTTTTGTATTTTCTTTAGTGATACTGGGTATTGTTTGAGCTCTCAGCATTCTGAATCTAAGGCTATGCCTGTCTGTAAGAAAGGGTTTCCAACAGTACCTCAGGAGCACTGAGTTCTAGCATTGTGTTGGGGGTGTCAGTCATTGGCTCCTATGATTCAGTAGAATGGTCTTTAGAGGACAAAGCTTGGGCAGATTAAGTGGTATTCCACTTCTTCAAAGAAGTTTTTGGTCTAAATGCCATGTTAGAGGCTGCCTGGTGTTTTGTTATAGTGATGGCAAGAGGATACTGTCATTTTCTTAAGGAACTCCTCAATCAGAAAAATGAGTGTGCATGTGCATGTGTGTGTGGGGGTGACAGATAGCAGGAAAATTGTACCTTCAGTCATTTACCCAGAGAGGCAATCCTTTCCCAGTGTTTGCCTTGATAGCAATGTAAGCAGGCCATATTAAGACACCATGGAAGGGTCATTTGTTTTCTACTGTTCCTCTTTTTTTGAATTACTTGAAGGGCCCTTAGCAGAGTGCCCTACATGGGCAGTATCCAAGGCAGCTGTCTGACCTGTGAAACTCCCAATAGTTGGATATACTTGATCTTGCCTTTGTCTTTGTCCAAATCCCTATTTTAGAATATCAGAGTTGGCCACCTTGAAAAGTTAAAAGTGGAGAAATCTGGCTCTAGGGATAACATTCCTAGTCTTTTCCTAATGTCTGGAACTGTTGCCGTGGTGAAGGTGCCTTAATGGGCTAAGCAGCCAACTTCGGACTTAGACTCAATCAGAATGTTCAATTAGTGCTTCACTCGGCTTCCTTAAGAACACTGAGAGGCTTTCCTCCTTTCCTCAGCTTATAAATGCCTCTTTGCTGAAACTGACATGGCTCAGCATCCTTTCACCTCCTCATATAGCACCCTGTATAGACATGTAGCTAGGTAGTTTTGCTTCATGTCCCTTGTGTGGTATTATAATTGCAATTGAAATCAGTGAAGACAATGGCCGCATTTTTCTGGAGCACAAGCCTCAGGCTGTCGAATATGAAATTCATCCACATATTAAGTGACTGCTTCCCAGATGAGGTAGAAAGGACCTCAATTAAGGCTGCATATATGTCTCTGGGAGAGTTCATAGGTCATGTAGAACTGTCAAAAAAAAAAAAAAAAAAACAACTCAGCAATAAAATTCTCAAGATATTCATAAAAACTGCCAGAAGCCTTTCACTGTGGAGGAGGTCACTCATGCAGAAAGGTCTTTAGGCATAGATGGTGGTCCTTGTAGGTGCTGCTACTTCCTAAGGAGGACATGAAGTTGGGAGAGGTTGGTGAGAGGCAGTTGGGGAGTTTTACCTTACAGTTAGGGAAAAAATCTGAGTTTTGTTTGAGAAATATGAAGGCCTGAATATGAGACTCAAACCACTTTAGTTGGTCTGTGCAAAACAGGTTTAATTGCAAGATGATCTTGAAGTTAAGGAACACATTAGGGTGCCATGAATCCCTATCCATAAGTTTGTATTGTGGCCAGGAAGAGTTGCGAAAATAAGCCTTTTTCTTTTAAGGATAAGCAAGATGATGCTGGGCTGGCCTGATAGCTCAGCGGGCTAAAGCAACTGTTTAGGCAGATGCGGCGGCCAGGGTTCGATCTCCAGCATGCTGTGCCAGTCCTGTTCTCCTAGGGTGTGCTGAGATGGCAATTGAGACTGGCCATGGTGGTGCACATCTGTAATCCCAGCACTTGAGAGGCTGAAAGCAGGAGAATCAGTACTAGTCCAAAATATACAGTGAGACCCTGTCCTAAATACAGAAAAAAACAATAATCAAAAAACTAAGCAAGATGGCATCCAAAAGGGTAATCTTGGGGTGGGGTTGTAATAGGAAGAGAAAGATATCAGGAAGGTAAAGATATTCCCAGAAGTCCTTTCTGCTACAAACAAACCATCAATGGCTCTACCAGATGGTTACTTGTAGTGAAAAGCTACTCCTCTTTGGCTTTCTTCAAGCTGAATCCTCCAATGTTGGGTGTTTTGCCTGTGTACTTTCTGGGGAGGCCATGACCTATAATCAGAGCTTCTGTTTCAGGAGGAATCCAATTGGATCTTATGTCCTTGAGGTTTCAAGATTACGTTTATTCTCAGCCCCCTTATTCAATGTGGCCAATGCCACTTACGAGGGGAACTGGGAAATGGAAAGCTAATTTTTCTTATCTTAATTTAGTCCTCTGTGTTGTTAAATTTACATTCTGTCCAGGTGAGACTAATCCAAACAGTCTGTCTGTCAGCTGAAGGGTAGTAAGCTGTTGACACAGACAGAATGTTTTACAAGCTAAACCAAGACAAAGCTCTACTTCAGATCATGGGTCTGATGTAAAAGTTTGGGGTCCTTCTCTTGGAGAGGAGATATCACAGGGCATAATCTCTTATATTTACTTGATTCTGCTTGTGGACAGGAGTTAAAGATATCACATGAGGCTTTTGTGGCCATGAATATTTAAATGGTAGATCTTTCTGGTGGTCTAAACATAATGAGAGCAACAGAAAATATGAGCGATCTTCACATTCACAGCTCTCCCTCCTTCCTAGGAATTAACAAGTATATTACAGTTGTCAAGACAATCAGCTCACTTTAAGAACAGATTAATATCCTAGGAAAATTCCTTGTTAACTATTTTAATCATAAATATAGATCATCTCATAATCCTCATCCCTCACAGAGTATTTTTTTTTCAACTTCATGTAACTCTTTGACTTTTTCCCCTTCTTTTCTTTTCCCCTTCGGGTCATATTTTAAGAAGAAAATATATTTATTTACCATACAAAATTCCTTCCTATTATGTCTTTGTGCTTGTAACTTTCCTTATGTCTTTTTATTTCCTACTTACTGGTTTTATATTTTATATGTTTGTAGTCACTGGGATAAGGTCTAATAAATCTTAAAGCTTTTACATGACCTTGAACAAAGATATTGCTTATCTTAGTACAGGAAAAAAGCTGTGAAATAGCAGGTCTACCCTGTAATTTCATTTTATGAGATATCTTAAAGCTGTTTACAGGATTAGAGATTAGAAGTTTCTATCATATAATAGAAAAAGGCATAAAGCTTACATTTGTCTTAGATGAATATGTAAGAGACAGTAGAATAAAAAATAGTAGGAGTTGTAAGAAACAGTTGTCAGACAAGGATGAAAAAGCAGGAAAAAGATGATGCGTAATCTCCTTTCTGAGAAAACCTCTTGTCTTACCTTTTCCACTGAAATCAATCTAATTTCTCTCTTATTCATGGTTGCATCCAACAGGGCCTTTCAGGAGTGACCAGCAGCTAAGTTAAACATGACAATCAGGAGGGAAAAGGAAACAAGACAGAGAGCAGAAGAGAAAGCTCTCCCCTAAGGGGTAAAGAACTATAATTTTGTGGAGCCCAGAGAATCGGTTTGAGTCATGGCACCAGAAGCAGGACTCAGTGAAACAACTAATAGAGTGGAAAGACAACACACAAACTGGAAGAACACATTTGTGAGCCATATATCCAAATATGAATATTAAAAATATATAGGAAATGTTGTTCTATACGAGAAAAACAATTCAATTAACAAGTGGCTGAGGAAACTGTATAAAAATTTCCCCAAAAGAAAATGTAAGAATGGCTAACAGATACATTAAAGATGAAGGATATGAAGTTTTGATAAGGATGTGGACAAAAAAGGAACAACTGTACATTGTTGGAAATGTAAACTAAAATAATGATTACAGAGATGATATGTGGTGTCCTCAAAAAACCAAATGTGGAGTTGCAGTATGGTCCAGCAATCTCACTTCTGGCTGTTTATTCAAAGGTGTGAAATCAGTCTGCTGAATAGATGGCTACATGCTGCAAGTTCAAGGGTCATGATATGAATCAACTTAATTATTTATCAATTGATGAACTGATAGTAAAAATGTGGAATATGTACACAGTAAAGTGCTAGACAGCCTTTGAAAAGGAGGAAATTTTGTTATTTGTGAGAATTGGACGGAAATGGAAAACACTATACTAAATGAAACAAACATGGGAGAGCAAATGCCATATGTTATCTCTTACAAGTATATGTGGCCATGAAAAACAATTGTGATCATAAAACAATGTCTATTATAGGTTGGGAGGTAGAAGGAACACTGAGATAATGGTGAAAGAGTACCAAATCTAAGACAGGAAGAATAAGTTTCAACTTTTTAGATCAATTGTACAGGGTAGTGCATGTAGTTAATAATTGAGCACAATATATTTTAATTTCACTCAGATTAAATGAGTGAAATTAATGAACAAAAATTAAATGAGTGAAATTCAAGTGTTCTAATCATGAGAAATGTTGATAGTTTATATATATATATATATAAAATATATGATTGATTTCATCATTTCCTATTATACTAAGAAATCATATCATCACTTTTGTCTCATAAGTATATAAGACTGAAATTGCCAATATATGATTAAAATTTTAAAAGTATAAATAAAGATAACTTGGAAATATAAATAAAACAATGATTAATGTACACTATACCATGCCTAGAGGAACAGTTGTTAAATGATTGTAAATATTTATCAGAACTTTCTGAATTGTAAATATAAAATTGTACCTATGGCTGGGCACAGTGGCTCATGCCTACAATCCCAGCCCACAGGCTGCTGAGGTAGGAAAATTGCCTGGAGTTCAAAGCCAGCCTGGCCTACACAGTGAGATCCTGTCACAACAAAGAAACAGAAAAACAAAATCACTGGAGTTATATATAAATTATATATAAAAATTTATGTTGATAGAAAAAAGAACAAGGCGTGAGAGCCAGAGTCAGAGAGGGACTGTCTGATGCTGTGCTGGAGGTGGTAAAGATGGAGAAAGAGGCCATAAGCCCCGAAAGCAGACCATGAAGAGAGAAGGGCAATCATTCTTTACTACAGCCTTCAGAGGGAAATTGGCCCAGCTGGTATGTGATTTTTAACTCACGGAGAACTTTAAATAAATGGTTTATGTTTTTTAACTTTTTATTTTATTTTATGTGTTTGGTATAGATAGGGTCTGACTATGCAACTCAGACTCTAGTGATCCTCCTGTTTTCAGCCTCCCCAGTGCTGAGATTACAGGCTTGCACCGGCTCATTGTGCCTGAGCACACGGCCGGCGCAGCATGCAGTACCGGGGATCGAACTCCAGTCCTTGCACTTGCTTAAGCAGGCACTTAGTGGTTTATGTTGTTTTAAGCTACTAAATTTGTGGTAATTTGTTATACAACAATAGGAAACTAATACACTTCCTAACTGATGTATTCGAATGTGAAAACAGAAATGGCCAAAGGAAAACCTTTCAGTAACAGTAAGCAACATATTTGAGTGCGTACAGTGTATCAAACACTTTCTATGTATTAAATTACTTACTCCTCAGAAAAAAAAAAAAAACTCTGTGTAGCATGTGCTCATGTAAGCCCCAATTTTTAAGATGTGGACTGATGACCCAAGAAATTACTGACAAAAGTCAGGTGTCATGAACAGGCTGAGTTCTAGTAGTTGGGATATAAAATTCACTTTGAGTTGGTGGGCCCTGGAGGACTTGGTCAAGTTTGAGGCTTCTTGACAACAATCTGATGAATTATTCGACCATTCTGAACCTCATATTTCTCATCAATATATCAAGGAATTTAGAGTAAATTAGATTAGGTTAAACTTTTAGAAAGAATTATTTTATTTTCACCAAATAGAATTGTCCATAGGACTCCATTACTAAGCTGGGTGGGGGCAGATAAGAAGAGGAGGGAAGGGGAGAGGGACTTCATTATTAAGGGAGGGAGAGAAAGAAAGAGAGGAGGAGGAGAAAGAGGAGGAGGATCGAGAGGGAGGGGAAGAGAAGAGGACTAGAGAAGAGGGGCGGGGAATACATTATTAAGGGAGGGAGAGAGAAAAAGAGAAAGGAGGAAGAGGGGAAGAAGGAGGATAGAAATGAGGAGAAGGAAAAGAAGAGAAGAGAGGAGAAGAGAGGAGAAAGGAAAGAAGAGGAGAGGAGTGGAGAGGAGAGGAGAGGAGAGATAAGAGATAAAAGAATTGCTTCTTAAACTGAAGCAAAGGCAATGAGCTGGGTCTCACTCACCCACAATTAGTCCCTGAGGTATCATACCAGAAAAAAAAGCCCCTTGTATCATGGATTGAGAAGGACTACCATATGTGTTCCTGAGCCCTCTTCTGATGCAAGGACTATGAGATTCTACATGTGACATCTTCTAAGTTTAAATTGGGTAAAGTCAAACAAATTAAACAAATGAAGTACTAATCTTTTTGAGAAGATACCCAAAAGAGGAATAGCTGGGCTGCATGTAACCTGTAGTCCTAGTTTTATTTATTTATTTAGCATTTTAGGGAAGGGGCTACAGGGTGTTCAGGGTCTCACTATTGGATCAGACTTGTAGTGATCTGCCTATTTACAGCCTCCCAAGAGCTGGGATTACAGGCGTGCGCTACCGTTCCTAGTCTCATTGCTGCCTCAGCAAGCACCGGGGATGGGGCTGACACAGCAGGTTGGGGAATTGAACCTCCAGATCCTGCTTTAATCCGCTGAGCTATTTGGTTGGCCCTTGTAGTGCTACTTTTTAAAGGAAACTTCATACTGATATTCACAGTGGCTGCACCAGTCTGCTTTCCCACCAATAATGGAGAAGGGTTGCTTTTTTTCCACACCCCCTCCAGCATTTGTTGATTTCCAGATGATAGACATTTTTCTGGGGTGACATAGAATCTTAGCATTATTTTAATTTCTATGTCTTTAATAATCAGTGATGTGATGGACATTTTCATATATTTATCTGTGATTTGTATTTATGTATCAGAGAAGTACAAATTCATCTCAGATGCCTATTTAGGGATGGAATCTCAATTTGAAGGTCTGATTTCTTTTAGCTCCTTATATTCTCTAGCTATTAGACCTTTGTCAGAAGGACAACTGGCTAAAAAATTTTCCCACTCTGTAGGGTTTTTTTAAAACTCTGTTGGTGATTTCTTTTGTTATTGTAAAACTTTTTGATAGGATGAGATCCCAGTTATTGATTAGCTATATTCTTTCCTGTGCATTTAGGGTTTTGTTCATGCAGACTTTGCCTACAGTACATCCTCAAGAGTTCTGCCTATTCCAGCAGATCTAGTATTTCTGTTTTAATATTTAGGTTCTTTATCCATTTCAATTTTATTGTAGTCATGGTAGTAGACAAGGGTTCAGTCATGGTGGAAGACAAGAGTTTGGTTTTAGTCTTTGGCATGTAAAAAGCCAGGTTTTCTAGCACCATTTACTAAAGAGGTTATCTTTCTTCTTTCTTTCAGTGAACATCTTTGGTTCCTTTGTCAAGGATAAGATGGTATGTGTTTAGAGTTGTTTCTACATCTCTAATATGTTCTGCTGATCCTCATGTCAGGTTTTTTTTTTTCCAATACCATGTTGCTTTTATCAAGTAGCTTTGTAGTACAATTTCAAGTCAGGAACTGTAATGCACCCTCCTTTACGTTTGTTGCTGAGAACTGCCTTTGCTATTCCAGGGCTTTTCTGGTTCCAAATAAAATGTGCACTCATGTTTATAGCAGCACAGTTTGTAATAGCTCAGTCTTGGGAACAACCCAAATGTCCATCAAGGGCCAGCCAGATAGCTCAGTGGACTAAAGCGCCCGCTTAGGCAGGTGCAGCAACCTAGGGTTTCACACCTGGCATGCAATGCTGGCCCCACCCCCAGGGCATGCTGAGATGGCAAACGAGACTGCGCCTGGTGGTGTGCACCTGTAATCTCAGTGCTTGGGAAGTTGAAAATGGGAGAATCACTATGAGTCTGATTTGTGTAGTGAGACTCTGTAGTCCCTATACTAAAAATACAAAAATAAAACAAAACAAAGCAAGCAAGCAACAACAAAAACCAAATGCCCATCAATGGAGAAATAGATAAAGAAAATGTTTTTTTTTTTTTTTTTTACATAATGGCATATTACTTTCCATAAAGAAGGATAAATTTAGGGCATTTCTAGGTAACTGGATGCAACTTGAGACTGTACTCTTAAGGAAAATAAATCAAACTCACATGTGAAAACACTGCACTGTCTCCCTGATGTGAAAAAGTAAAAGAGCAAAAAAGGACAAATATACAACAGATACTGTGAAATGAGAAGAAATTATTCAAAAGAAAAGAAGAACTACAGTGGAGGAAGAGGGAAAGGAAGGAAGGAAAAAGGAAAAACAATTTCAAAAAGGATAAAATGGAAACAAAGCTTTGTAAACACGGAGGGAAAGGTTGGCTGAAGGGAAAAATGTATCATGTGGGGGTGCAATTTGTCTATGAGGAATATCACCATTATGTATATCTAAAATAAGCCAATAAACAATACAAAAGTAATAAAAGGAGCACTTCAGCTTTGGAAGCTCACAAATAACAAACTTCGAGTGATTTTGCACCTTCTCAGAAGCATATTTGCTTCATGTCGTGTTCCCCAGTCAGTTCTTACTTGCTTCTTACTATTTCTGAAGCCTTGCCCACCAGTCTGACTGTTGAGTGACCGAAAGTAACTCCTCTATTCTCACATACACTTGTCATGACTCCTGGCAGGGACACGCGAGATGAAACTGAGAGGAGCTGGGAAGTGATCAAGGCAGGATTCATCTCTGCCTTCCTACATCTGTTCTTGCCACCCTTGGCTTTTTTTCTACAGAAAATGTCATTAAACTGCCCTTACAGAACAGGACTGGGGGACAGGATTCAGAAGCTTAAGTTTCCAAGGCAACTTAGGTTACTGAATAATGGGTAGTGTTTGTCTTTTTAAGTAAAATGATTCTCTATCTCTTTTAAGTAACTCTCATTTTTTCATTTTTATATTAATTCATGAATCTTATAGATAAACAAACCAGGATTATGCACAAAGAACTACATGAAATTGCTTGGGCAACAGTGAGTGAGTGAAGATATTTCCTGAGCTTAGAGATGTACAGGCAAGGTTAAGGCCAGTAAGGAGTAAGATGTGAGATTGGAAAGGTTTTTGAAGCTGTGGGGAAAAGGTTTAGATAATAATCTATATGGATGGGGCCATTAAAGAAATTTAAGTGTGGTAGTGATGAAATTTACTGCTTAGAAGAATAAATTCCATAACTATATAAGCTCTCTCGTAGAGCAGGGGTATGGCTAAAATAAAACCAGTGATTATAAAATATATTGTCAATTATTCATGTGAGATTGGCTGAAACCCTAAAGTACAGCAAAATTTTTAATGGAAAAGCAGGAAATATTCCAAATATCTTTAGATGATGTAATTGAATGAACTTAGTATTGGCCTTACGTATTAAATTTAAGGAAAAAGAATAATTCCAGAATCATTTCTTAGCTGCTAGTTTAAAATACTGGATACCCAATTAAAAAAGAAGAGACTATAAATGGAAGAACTGAGATGATACATTCTGTTCTACACAAGTTGATTTTGAGGCATTTGTAAGATATCTCAGAAAAGAAACTAGTTAAGTACTTTGATTCTGGGAAATAGAAGTGAAGTTTTGTCAAAAGTTTCGGGCTTTTAATTCAACAGCTCAAAATTACTTAAGCCTTGGACATGGATGAGATAGTCCAGTTCCTGGAAGATCTTAGAACTTAAGACAAAACTATAGTCCTCTGTCTTTTATGCACATGGAATCCAGCACTTTTTTTCACAGTAATGATGAAATAGAATGATTGTAATGAATTGTGCTAAGGTTTTGAAATAAGGTAATTTTTTCAGTAGCATATTTGATAAAAGTTGGATGTTCTCTAAAGAAAACTTTTTTTTTCTTAAACAAAAACTTGATGAAATAGAAGTGCCTCAGGGTGAGGCAGTAATTTACAAAGGGAATCCAAGCAGAATGTACTTGGTATATAATAGATGCTTAGTCAGGATTGTACTAATGCTTTTATTCAGAAAGACCATAACATTTAACAACTCTAAGCAAATCTGCACCAGGAAAATCTCAGAGGTGCTACTCTAAAAAGTAGCTAGCACCTGCTTAATTAATACAAGGAAACTATATAACTGGAGATTTTCACTATACAACATCTCAGTTCTTCACTTTCCTGTATCAGTAAAACTGTCATTATAAATCAGTTTGAGAGTTCAACTACTTGCTTGTTCATTATTGCCTTTTGTATTTGCAACAGGAAGCTGGCGTAAAGGATGTGGTTAGTCTTTAAAAAATGGGTTATTTTGACTGAAGGGCAAGATCATACACCTAGGAATTTGAGAATTAGCAAACAATTTTCTTGCGTCTTACTTTCATTATGACTTCTTCGAATTGCTGTGAGATTTCTTTTGCAGGATGTGTCTCGCCACTTGGAGTAGCTGGGTCTCCACTAACGTCACACCGTCTTTCACTGATCCAGGTGAACAAATCTCTCCTTTTAAAGATTACATCGTTGCTGAGAATTTATGTAGTTAATTTCCTCTAAGAATTTGAGAAACACAAGAAATGATGAAATAAAAATAACACCCCATATAAGGATAATTACTGTTAGGAGTTTGAATAAGATTAAAAAAAAATAGGATCTTCATTGGTTTGGAATATTGCTTTTCTCCTTGAATGCATGACTAAATGCTACAAATCCTCTGGGTCTTGAGTTCTGCACATCTTCTTGTTTCTCCTCACCCGTTTTACCTCCTCTTATTAATATTAGTGCATTCCAACAGAGTTTGTTGCAACACTCAGCTAGAGCCAGAAGAAATGTACATGGACACCCCAGACCAGCCATGCTACATTTGAAATGTCTGGTAAACAATAAAGAGAGATTAGCAACATGTCATTAGACACAGTGCTTTATAACTCAGTGATGAAATCAAGTCACTCACGTGGATAAAATCCACAAATGTGAGATGAGAGATAGACAACAATTGGGCTAAGCAAGGTACAGGTTTGAACGGAGGCTCAACCCACAGAGAGTTGGAAAAGTGTGGCTAGTGGTGTCATGAAATCTGACCAGCCTGGACACAATACAATGACTTCAATTCTTTAGGGAAGATACTAGAAATATAGCTTTGTCAAATGGAATTTCTGTTTTTAGTTTTTTGAGTAATTTCTATAATTATTTCTATGGAAATTGTACTCATTTATATTTTTAGCAGCAATGTAGAATTTTTTCCAATAGTTTTACCAGACTTTATTGATTTTTTTTTTTTTTTTTTCGGAACCGGGGATTGAACTCAGACCCTTGCGCTTGCCAGGGAAGCGCTTATTCCACTGAGCCATCTCCCCGGCCCCAAGGCTTTATTGATTTTTGATGAGAGTTATTGCTATTGGAGTTAGATGGAGTCTCAGTGTTTAGATTTGCATTTGTCTGATGGTTAAAATGCTGATCCTTTGGTGCTTATTAGCCATTAATTCTTCTTTTGAGAAGTGTGTATTTATTTCAATTACTCATTTTTATTGGGTATTTTATTTAGGGGCTTTAATTTTTTGAGTTCTTTATATATTCTAGACATAATCCTCCATCTGAGGAGTAATTAGCAATTTTTTTTCTCATTCTGTAGGCTTTCTTTTCATTCTGTTAGTAATGCTATTTTGTTGTTGCTGTTGCTGTTATCCTTACATACAGCAGTATAATTAATAAAAGCTAAGTTACAGAAGAGACCTGTATGTCCATCAACAGATGAAGGGATAAAAAATGTGATGCACGTGTGTGTTTGAGTGCTACTCAGCATTTGAGGACCACAAAGGGATAAATCTGGTCATTTGTGGGAAAATAGGTGGTTCCTCTAATATGAGGGACCTAAATCATAAATAAGTTAAAAATCAATGTAAAATAAAAATGGTGGTAACATGAATATAGGTTGTAGAGTTGGGAAGGGGACTGGAGCAAGGGGGAAGAGGGCAGCGACTGAGGTGAAAGATGAGTAGTGAAAATGGTAAAAATGTGATATATAGATAGAGATAGCTCTGTCTGTCTGTCTGTCTGTCTGTCTATCTTTCTTTCTTTCTATCTATTATAAATTTTCCAAAGCAGATGCAACTATAAGTTACAAACATATACTAATGAAGGAGAACGTAAGAAGTAGGATGTAGTAATACTGCAAAGTCTCTGTGGTTGTCAAGAGAGATTATAAGAAAGATTTTTCTGACCTGGAAGATACTAATAGTATCTATCAAATTCAGATAAATGCCACACATCCCTTTTAAGGAAACTCATTTATCACTCTTTCACCACCTGAATTCCTCCCTAAAAGCTTTATTTTCTACAAAATAGTACTTGTAATTTTAGTATTCCCAGGTATGATATGCTAGGCAAGGGGTGCATCTCTTTTGTCTAACATTTAGGTCACAAATACTAAGAAATATTTACTGAATGATTAGATTAACAGGAAAGCTTATTACTTTTTTTTTTCTTTTACCAGGTCAAGAGAATGTATAAGATGTTCTCCTCTTGCCCAGCTTTGTTTTGTTTTATTTGTTTGTTTTTGTTTTGAGACAGGGTCTCACTATGAAGCTTGGGTTGGTCTCGTGCTCACTTTTGTAGCCTCCAGGCTGGTCTCCAATTTACAAAGATCCTCCTGGATCAATCTCCCTAATGCTGGGATTTCAGGCGTAGGCCACCACGCCTGGATCCGGGGCCACTCGTGAGCATGCTCACCCAGGTCTGAGACCTGTGGCTTGTGTGGGCCAGGGATCACTTGTGAGTCCTTGTGCTTGTCAGGTAGGTGCTTATGCCTGTGAGCTATCTCTCAGTCCCTAGCTTTTGTTGTTAACAGAAACAATACCCAGCATTTCTTCTGCCTGAGGTGGTTCGCAGCTGTCATCTTCCCTCCCTTTCTTCTTACCTTTAGGGGCAGCAGGCTTTGACTAGGTCTGTGTGTATCCTAGCAGAAGACCTGATTTTCAGCTTCTAACTTAAAATTTTGGCTGTGTCTATATTTTGTTCTTTTTTTGATTCTCATTGTTCTTTTCTCTATGCAGACTCAAAGTGATGACATGGGAAGAACCCTAGGATCAGAATTAGGAGGTACAGCCTTTAGTTTCATCCCTCCCAGCAGCGAGCAGAGTGACTCAGGACTCTGGGCCTCTCATCTCCTCGTCTGGTGTCTATAAAAACATCTTCACATGTTATTAAAAGATCTGCATCTTTTTATTT